>BGPT01001883.1:88524-124697 GCA_003297045.1 Symbiodinium sp. clade C Y103
CAAGTTTGAAGCAAGGACACTGTGACAGGCATCAAAGCGCTTTCCAGTCAGTTTTAGACCGCAAACTTGAGGCAACTGCAGAGCTGCTTCCAAACAGCAAAGCACCAGAGCCAAAGAGCCCACCACCTTCCAAATTGTACTAAGTTATGTCAAACAATATCTTCACAACATGTCACGAATCTGCACAGCAGTTGGAACAAATCAGCAAAGCAGCTAAGCAGTCACTTAGCTCCAAGTGAATGATTCCTGCCTGCACTGCTACCAGATGAGGCTGCCTTATACAAAGCAGACAGACCAGCAACTTCCGACTTCCCAGGTCATCGGCTCACATTGAATTTTCATCAAGTCTATGCACTGCAGAGGTCTCAGAGCCCCACCGAACCGGTGCCAAACAGGGAGCCGGATCCTACAAACGAGAATCCACTCAAACTCTTTTCCAGGTGAACTNTATGCACTGCAGAGGTCTCAGAGCCCCACCGAACCGGTGCCAAACAGGGAGCCGGATCCTACAAACGAGAATCCACTCAAACTCTTTTCCAGGTGAACTATGGTCCACCATGGTCTACCACGGTCCGTGAAGATACATGTATCCAAGTTTTACTTCAAAAGGGTTGGTGACACTCGCGGCTCTTGCATTTCCCAGCTTCTAATTCCGCACTTTGAATCGTTCCACCGGTACAAAAAAAAAACAACTTTGCCTGCGCTGCTGCTGCTGCTGCTGCTGGTGCTGCTGCTGGAAGAGGTTGCAGAGCTGCTTCCAAACAGCAGAGCACCAGAGCCAAAGAGCCCACCGCCTTCCAAATTGTACTAAGTTATGTCAAACAATATCTTCACAACATGTCACGAATCTGCACAGCAGTTGGAGCAGATCAGCAAAGCAGCTAAGCAGTCACATAGCTCCAAGTGAACGATTCCTGCCTGCATTGCTTCCCGATGAGGCTGCCTTATACAAAGCAGATAGACAATCAACTTCCGACTTTCCAAGTCATCGGCTCACATTGTACTGCAGAGATCTCAGAGCCCCACCGAACCGGTGCCAAACAGGGAGCCGGATCCTACAAATGAGAATCCACTCAAAGTCTTTTCCAGGTGAACTATGGTCCACCATGGTCTACCACGGTCCGTGAAGATACATGTATCCAAGTTCTACTTCAAAAGGGTTGGTGACACTCGCGGCTCTTGCATTCCCAGCTTCAACTTCAACGCACTTTGAATCGTACCAGCAATACCAAAAACTGGCGCAGCTCTGCCTGCGCTGCTGCTACTGCTGGAAGACGTTGAAGCCTTTCAGCAGTGTCATGGCAACCGCGAGTTTACCTTTCCTACTTTATGTTTCTTGAAAAAGAATGTGTACAAAGTGCGACAGCAACTACTCGTCCGTGCTGTTCAAGTTTGAAGCAAGGACACTNGAGTTTACCTTTCCTACTTTATGTTTCTTGAAAAAGAATGTGTACAAAGTGCGACAGCAACTACTCGTCCGTGCTGTTCAAGTTTGAAGCAAGGACACTGTGACAGGCATCAAAGCGCTTTCCAGTCAGTTTTAGACCGCAAACTTGAGGCAACTGCAGAGNCAAGTTTGAAGCAAGGACACTGTGACAGGCATCAAAGCGCTTTCCAGTCAGTTTTAGACCGCAAACTTGAGGCAACTGCAGAGCTGCTTCCAAACAGCAGAGCACCAGAGCCAAAGAGCCCACCGCCTTCTGTCGCCAAGCAACTTTCCATTGTTCATTCTGCAAATGTTTCGAAAAGCTGTGGAAATTTTCATGCACGTGGGATGTTTTATAGTTTGACAGGCCTGCAGTGGCTCCAGGAGTGGCAGCCTTAGAGGCTTCGCTGACACGGCACCCTGAATCTCAGTGCAACGGCTGCAACGCTGTGCCAGCCTGGGATGACCCGGTGATCGCCGGCTTTGCTGAACTCTCTGACCTCAACAGGCAAGCTGCGAGTATAACTCTCGGCGAAGAAGGAAGCTCTGTGACAATTCCCTCTGAGTAGAAGACCCCAGACTTGCAAATGGTGATGCTGCAGTCGCCTTATCCAGTCTCTGATCAACAAAATATACACATCCATAAAGCAAATCTGCTCACATCTGCTCGGAAATCAATGAAGTTGTGGACGCAACCCAAGCGCCAGACACTACCACCAAAGAGTCCTCCGCTTCCAAAAGGGGAAGCGCTGGTCCCAGCAGCAGTAGCCTGCAGTGCTTTAGCTGTGCCATACATGAATCTAAATGAATCTAAAAAAGCTGCCACTCTGCAGCAAGGTCTTTTCGCTGACAATTGAAGCCAGCATTTCAATCATTTGGTTGCCAATCTACTTGATTCCAACGTTTTGGGGACCTGATCAAATACCCTGTGCTGATTTTGTATAGCGTCATCGCTTCTACTCTTTCTCGATTTGCCAATATTGACATGCGCCTTGATTAACAGACTCCTGGCCTGAAAGGGCGATGAGCTAGTGGCACCACCAGCTACAGCAAACGGTGATGTTCCAGTGGCCTTATCCAGTCTCTGATCAACAAAATATACACATCCATAAATCCATAAAGCAAATCTGCTCACATCTGCTCGGAAATCAATGAAGTTGTGGACGCAGTTGCCAACCCAAGCGCCAAACACTACCACCAAAGAGTCCTCCGCTTCCAAAAGGGGAAGCGCTGGTCCCAGCAGCAGTAGCCTGCAGTGCTTTAGCTGCCATACATGAATCTAAATGAATCCAAAAAAGCTGCCACTCTGCAGCAAGGTTTATTTCGCTGACAATTGGAGCCAGCATTTTCAATCTGGTTGCCAATCTACTTGATTCCAACGTTTTGGGGACCTGATCAAATACCCTGCGCTGATTTTGTATAGCATCATTGCTTCTACTCTTTCTCGATTTGCCGATATTGACATGCGCCTTGATTAACAGACTCCTGGCCTGAAAGGGCGATGAGCTAGTGGCACCACCAGCTACAGCAAACGGTGATGCAGCCACAGGTATAGTTTTTTTCCCACCTGGCAGGACATAAGATGCTTGGCACCAGCATCAACACTTTTGGCACACTATCTGCTGAAAATGGTCTTATTTTCCTCCAAAGAATTCGATATTAGATTGGGGCTGTTGCAGACTTGGAGCCACAAAATCCCATTGTCTAAACGTCATTTTCCGCATCAAAATTGCCATCTGCGGGTGCTTTCAATGTTGTCAGACAAAGCCGATCAGGTTGTTGGCTGAGTATGGGTCAACATTTTAGACGCAAAACTGCAGAGGTTGGTCCATTTTGAGGATTGTAAACCATCCCATTTTGGATTACCCACTGGCATGATCCATTTCCATTTTCCCAAATTATCAGTCGCAAGCTCCAAAAAGCTCAAAATGAAATCGAATTCAATCCGATTCTGGCAAATTGAATCCCCACTTCCAGATCTTTGGGTTTCTGTCACTGAACCCCCAGGGAAACCAGGAGTATCTCAGTGATACTCTCCATGACATCGCCACGTCTGGCCTAAACCGGAGGACCTGGGGCGCTCCGAGGGTCGTTGCGGTGCCGGCAGATGATGATCGCCTGCAGCGGTTTCTTTTCTTATGCATTCACTATTTTTTGTGGCAGTTGTGAATAGTATCCTAAACTGTGTATGTCACGCATCTATATACATATATATGTATATATACACACACATACATCTCATGCACGTATAAATATATGTAATGTATATATATATATACGTATATATTGCATATATATATATATATACATCTATATATACGCATAATATGTGTGATCCTTAACTTTGAAGTCTTGATCCATCTCAGCCGGTCTCTCACCTATGGTGGATAGGTGCCCTTCCAAGTGCCCCACAATAGTGAAAACTCACCGTTCCATCCGAGGCTGCCAGTAGAACCACTGGCGGTGCCACCAGGTCAGCCTCTGTGGTCTCTTTCCTGCACCGGATGGTTTAGTGGTTGGTTTATCATGGAAAATCCGATAAAAATGGATGATAACTAGGGGTACCCCCCATTTCAGGAAACCTCCAAATAATCCATTCTCCGAAAAAATTGAAAACACCCAATGTGTGTTTCAGTCTGTGCTGTAGAATGTGTGATTCAATACATTCCACCAGAGTCCGTGGTGTTTTATTGTTGGGTGAAGCGCTCATTGTGCTCCTGGTGACTTTGCCTTTGAAGCTGGTGAGAAGACAAAGTCCGCGCAGCTTTGTTGTATCCTGGGATCGCAAATTGCGACAAGGCGTATCAATTGTACGTCTCATGGATAAACATATTTAATCTACAAATGTCTGGTCATAGCTAGTAAAAATTCCGAAAGATTATAAGTAATTAGACTGGTTCTTGTTGTCAAGGAGACCTCAAATTTTGGTGGTCTGTCCAGAGAACTAGGGCATGGTTCGACTGAAAAAAATGGCGGTTTCACAAGACAAACAAACTGCTCTGCTATATCAATGACGCTTGCATCAACTGGAATGGTTTAATTTCATGGAAACGTTTGCCTTTCTTCCACGACGCTGCATTGAAGAAAATATCAAATGGGCGTTTCTAAAATTTGGACAAAAAAAAACATAGTTTATCATCATTTCCCCGCTTTTTTCCCATACAAATTGCCATTTCTAGTCAATTTGGATACAAACCCAAATGCTACTCGTATATACCACTCTCCTTATATATACTCCCATTTGTCGTCACCGCCGTTTGAAAACCTCAGCTCTGCACATATGATGCTGCTGAATGTGGACAACTCAACTGCTTGCCCTTGCAGGAAGTATTGGAGCCCCGGATGCCGTTGCAGGTTCCAACCTTCTTTTTTGGGTTCTCCCTAAATCATAGATTTACCCAACATCTGAATATACTGTGAATAAGTGATTGTCTATTATAGATCCACGATATATATATATATATACACATATATACATATGTATATATATATATACTCATAGATGGAAGAAATTTCATGGTGATTCCATAATCAACCGATGGGATCGATCGGGAATCCCCCATTCTCAAACGAAGCCTCTCACTGCGACCCATTCCACGCGAAAAAATGAAGAGGCCCCCCGGACTGGAAACAGCGACTTGCAATGAGGTCAAGTCTGAAAAAGCTTGAATCAGTCGATTTGCCACTAGCAGAACCTTTGCAATTGAGAACAGCTGTGACTTTTCTAACAGTTTCCCTCACTGAATGAATATCCTGCTAGTTGCTTCCTGGGAGAATCTTCGGAATCCCATGAAAGTAGCGCGCTACTCGGCCTCGGGTAGCCCCAAAGGAGCCCAAAGCTGGTCACTCTGAGAACAGAGAGATTCGTCGCCTGAGTTGCCGCAGGATCTGACTACAGGCCATGTGGGCCTGTCCGTACATGGGGTTTGCCAGGATGCCCATAAAGTGGATAGTTTCATGTTTAATGAAATATAATGAAATATATTATGTTTGCTCGTGAGATTTTGCTATCCCATTTTCATACAAACCCATAAAAACACGTTGTTGCTGAGAAAGGTGCCGCTCAGGACCAGAATGTCAGTGGCGGCAGTAACTCCCATGATCAGCATGGACCTCCAATGGGAAATTGTCAGCGCATGAATGATGAAAAGATGGACCCAGAAATAAGCCATCGCGTGCTTTAACACAAATAGGTGGTGTAATATTCGGTTTACCACTTTACTGAGTCCGTCTGTACTCAACAACCGACCAAACCTTATTCCATCACCGAGAAAGCGTCGGTTCAGACTGCAAACGAGCAGGGTTCTGTGGAAAGCATGTTCTAGATTCTTCTAGCACAAGAAAGAACTCCATTCAAAGCCAGAATGCAAGTTGCTAAGTGGTGCACCAGTCAGGGATCCACAGACTATGCAAGAACAGTTGCTCCACCTGAATGAAACAGGAAATGGCCAACAGAATCATGTTCGCTCTCAGCGATTGAAAGACAGCACAAAGGACCGCACATACGCTTCCATGAAGATCTCGTAGGTGGTGATGGCCAAGACACAGCCGCTTTGGCCATCTGCACCCACTGAAATGACGGCCTCTCAACAGCTGCTATGGATCTCCAGTTTGAAAAGCTCACGGCACTAGCAGAGCACCTGCAAGTTGAAGGCATCTTTCTGATCCTTCTGTTCCATGACCTCGCAAGTGTTTTTCCTTCCATTTGCAGCGCCCAAAAGTGAGGTTGGAATGGACATGCTACATTAGCGGTATGGAACCCATGTCTAGAGTGTCACGGGCGTCGTAGTTTCGAGCCTTTCCCATCTGAATGGGATCTCTAAGGCACCCAACGTACATGCACACGACTTCGTAAGGATCTCCATCCTCCCGTCCAAGCCACATCTTAGGGGTTTGAATAGGATGGATGGCAGGGTAATAGCATAACCTGCTGATATTCTGTATGTATATATCACGTATGGAATCTAATAGCTACATACACATACCAATACATAGAATAGATATTGATAGATGATAGTGGGATGTATATATATATACCTTAATCACATTAATCACCAGGATGACTGATGTATTGTCACTTCTGCAAAGTAAAGGACGGTTCTTTTCTTCAGCAGGGCAAGGCAGCATAGAGCACCGCGTCGCTTCAACTTCTGTACAGGCTGTACACGTTAAAGCAGCAAACTGCTCACATCTCCGCACTTTAGGAGACACGCTGCTGGCTAGTTTCCACTTCAAATGTCCAGCTTCAACAAATGGAAGCTTAGAGGCTTAGTGAAAGCCACAGTGCAGTCCAAACATAGGAGTCAAAGGGAAAAGTTTAGCTTGAAGGCCACAAGCGAAGGTTTGAGTTCCAACATGCTTTAATGCTTTCAGTCCGCATTTTGGACGCAACTGTGGAGCTTGGTCGCACGACCTATGCTAGAGCTACGTAATTAAGAATTTTAGGCAATTGTTGGGGCATACTTTTGCCTGTGCAAGTATGGCAGAAATTCTGTTCAACAGATTTCCGCTTGGACGTGTCACATTTGGCATGCTTCTTTGAAAACTCAGTGTCCACTCAGCAAGCGCTGACAGACCTTCATTGGCACCAGTGTTTGCGTTTCACCTCGGCTCTCAGCAGGTTTGACCCAACAGAAACTGCGTTGGAGGAATTTGTGTGCGAAACCGTTGTGTGACAAGAAATTATGTGTGAGAGAACCCATGAAACATTGCGACATTGAAAAAAAATCGGAGAATTCAGGATCAATCTGAACCAATGCTGCGAGTCGTTTCACAATCAAGGTCTCGGATGAATCATGCAATAACAGCAGCACCAACAAGCGAAGCAGCAGCATGCCGAGGTACAAAAAAGTTTCACAAACCTCCGTGCAAAGCCAGCCTCCACCTACCGGAGGGCACAGACAATCCGTTTTGTGCCAAACAGCTAGCTTGAATCTGGGATGGCATTGAGTGGGAAGCAAAACTTGTTCACCATCATTAGGGATTCCTTACAATGAGATATCATGAGTATATTTAAGAAAAACCCTAAGAAAATGGATGGATGACCATCCCCCAATCTGAGTTGATCTAATCCAACTAACGAGTCAAGCGTCATCTGCAGCCCACCTCCAAAGCCGCAGCAAGAACCAAGCACAGCACCACCAAACCATGGAGGCAGGCCCATTGAATTTGGGCCGCCTGCAACATTTCAGAGGTAGAACGCAATTGGTCACAGATTTCACAGCAAAGATGGCTAGTTATGCCTGACGTGTCCTCCGCTGGCCTTCAGGAGGTTGGCTTTGGTGAATTCTGCCGTGTACTGGGTAAACAGTAGGAGCCACACCTTGCCATGGGGTCATGGACTCCTTTCATCAGTGAACAGTGATACTTTTGTGGATCCATTTTTCATGCCGAGAATCCAAGAGGACCGCCGCCACACACAGGACTGCCCAGCCGACTTCCAAATAAGCAGTGAAGCCAATGCTGACCACTCCATTCATTGCCGCAAGAATGAAAGAGCTGGCATGGTAGTAGGAGTAGAAAGAGGATCGCATCCCAACACACACCTGCAGTGGCGGACCACTGGAGACCACACAAATCATTCAAGGATGAGTGGGGCAATCTGAAAAGATAACAATGGAATGGTTCAAACCAAGAAGGAAAGTTATTGTCTCGCACAGCCAAGCAACACTGATGGCTACGATGGGCAGAAGGGACGCAGCAGCGATCATGAAAGAGTGCTGGTTCAATTCGCTCAAAGACCAAAACGACCAGGAAATCTGCAAGCGTTCAAAGCGAACCAAAAGAGCAGCCAATTTGGCAGTGGAGACCAAGGGCAAGAGAAGCCGAGTAGCCCTCGAGGCAAGATGTGCTAAGTGTTTCGGCCAGTGACTAGGACAATCAAACTTTCTCTGACAATCGTAAACTTTATTGCTCCAAAAGGGACTTAGTTTCGATATTTTGTTCCTTGAACTGTCTTTCCAATGAGCAAGACATCATGCACAATGCAACTAAGCCCCGCACTGCAGGGAATAGTTTGAATAGGCTGCCATAGACCCCACATCACGATGAAAGGGACTGTGCAGGGTTCGCAAAGGAAAGAAAGCTGCCACCATGTAGAACACCCAAAGGTGCCCAAAACCTCCAAGACAAAGAAGTCTCGATGCCAAATGATCCAAAGCTTCAGCTCTCTGCGTTGGATCTCGGATTCCTTGCTTGTAGATGGCCTGCCAATGTGCATCCGCCGATTGAAAGCATAGCACCATCAGCACTGTGCACAACACCAAAAGCGTCTGGAAGGTGCCCCAGGGACGTAGAAAGGAGTCAGAGCATCTGAAGCGATGGCTTCGCCAACGAGATTGCAGTGACTGCTGCATATTTGTCAAGAATCCATCCGGCAGCAAGGAGTCCCCAATCGCCCACAAAAGTCGATGGCAGACTCGCTCAGGAAGAAGACTCACTACCACACAGAACCTGGCAGTTGTGAGAGGATCCCAGCGTGATGTTGCACTGATTCATCCCACCCCAAAATTTATCAAATACCACTCGACTCGATTCTTGAATGATGTTGAATGTATTGTATTGTATGGGATCAGTTGGATCTATTGATTGGGAACATTGACGGTTATTTACCTTTGGTAATTGACATAGCCACAGAAAATGACCCATTGGTAAATGATTTGCCTATAAAACCTATGTGTTCCCTGGCCGTTTCCATGGCAAACTCTTGAATTACCAGAGTGGCAGTAATCACAGCCATGGACAGGATTAGCTTTCATCCAGGCCTCTTCGAGCCTGACCACTCGACCGTCCACTCCATCTCCTAGGAGTCTGTCCACTTTTGGAACTTCAATGGGGAAAGCAGGGGAAAATGATGGAAAATGATGATAAACCTCAGGGATGGAATGGGATACACCGGAGATATTTTTGGACAAACCCACAGATGCACAGAGTCTGCACCCCTCGTACTTCTTGCAATGAGAAAGTTGCTAAGGGGTTCACTTTGCATCTGTCAACTTGGTCTGGAATAAAAGGTCTGGAAACTGCTCATCCATTCTTGTTCGCCTGAGATGGTGAAGTGTGTACAAGACCACAACACTCTTTGCACTGATATCTCAGCCAAGTCTCTTGCAAAAGTTTCTGGTGTACAGATTCATATTCCAACTGCACATAGGGCCAGTAACTATAGCAGGTACTGGCATGACCTTGGACGGTGCATTCCAAAAACTTCAGAAATTCTATCAGCAACATCCTGGGAACGGTGAGGGCCTTTCGTCCAAGGTGCGAATGATGTACGTTGCCGTTTCTTCGGCCCATGCTGCTACCACATCCTCCAAAAATTTGATGACTGCTCGACTGCTCCACAGTTTCAACATGTTGGTGTCTGGCGTTCAAATGACACAGGAACACTCAACATTTTAGGTGCTTTGGCGCAGCAGACAGCGACAGCAGGATGGCGCTCGTCCTCTGGTTCAATGGTGACCGGGTTTGAAGTCCAAAGACCGCGCCAACGGGATGGCCGAACCTTGGGGCGCACTGCAGCTGAGATGCACCCCATTCGGAGCTGTCCCACCAAACAAGGCAAGCATGGAAGAAATGTGACAGAAATTTGAGTTTTCCATACCCCTGATATCAATTTCAATGATTTCAAGAGTGACCAAAAAAGAAATGCCACAATTTTATGACTGCGACCCTGACCCTGTGATCTGTGGCACTCTTTGGAACTCGGCACCGCACCTGGATGAAGTAGTCAGTGAACAAGCGCTCAAAGTCCAAGACCCAGCTGTGGCACCGAGCCGGTGGTGAATCCACAGCTTTCAGCTGGCGCTCGCTCTTCAGTGATGTCCAAGTATCAGCTGCTTCAGCACATGTCCTTGCAATGCTTCTCTGTTTTAAAATGAGAGATTGATCACCAAAACTGCCATTATACTGAGGAAAATGGTGATAACCCATTGGAATTACACTAGCGCTGTCCTTTTTGGGGACAAATCCATAGTCATAGAGAGAGAGAGAGAGAGTCAGTCTGGTAATGAGACACATTGCTCTCTCTACCAGTGTCAAAAGATGTTTCTGAGAGAAATTGAAGGCGATCCAAACCATTATATAGTACGCTGGAGGCACACACGATGCTGTCCAGCTTTATGTTTTATTCCCCAAAATATGGGAATAATAATGGAATAATAGGTTTTGACTTTTGACCCATCCCCATTTCGATTCTCGATCATATCAGCATAGTCGTGGTGCCATCTGGGTGATCTTGGAGTCTCAGGGCTTCGTTGCTCACCGCGGCGCCGAAGGATGGAGGGCAAACCCATCTCAGCCATGGTACCTGACGTCGACGTTCCAAAATATTCTAACTGGGCAAAGTGGCGCGCAGGGTTCGGAAAGTCAAAATCAAAATAATAACAATAGTCTGCCAACCCCAACCACTAGCCAAGCGGAGCGTGTCAGGACATAGAGGCAATAAACATAAACAACAACAACAACAACAACAACAACAACAACAACGACGACAACGACAACGACAACGACAACGACAACGACAACGACAACGACAACGACAACGACAACGACAACGACAACGACAACGACAACGACAACGACAACGACAACGACAACAACAACAACAACAACAACAACAACAACCACAACGACAACGACAACGACAACGACAACGACAACGACAACGACAACGACAACGACAACCACAACGACAATGACAACGACAACGACAACGACAACGACAACAACAACGACAACGACAACGACAACGACAACCACAACGACAACGACAACCACAACGACAACGACAACGACAACGACAACAACGACGACAACAACAACAACAACGACAACGACAACAACAACGACAACGACAACGACAACAACAACGACGACAACAACAACAACAACAACAACAACAACAACAACAACAACAACAACAACACCAGCAACAACAACCAGAAGAACCAGAAGAAGAACAAGAAGAAGAAGAAGAAGAACCAGAAGAAGAACAAGAAGAAGAAGAACAACCAGAAGAAGAAGAAGAAGAAGAACCAGAAGAAGAACAAGAAGAAGAACAACAAGAAGAAGAAGAAGAAGAACAAGAAGAAGAAGAAGAAGAACAAGAACAAGAACAATAACAAAAACAAAACAACAAGAAGACCTTCGGAGGTATTGATAATTAGCGGTATTCCCAAAATCCGATAGCCTGGCAGTGGCAAGCTGACATCGCCGCGCGGTGGAAGGGGCTGTAGCACTGGAGCGGGCCTTTCCTGTGCCACGAGCACTGTAGCCATGGCTTCATGGACACCAAGGAAAAAACAAAATCTGAATTTGTCATGTTTGAAGCTGGATGAAGATTGATAGTTCGCATCCTTCAACCTTGGGTCATGACAAGGTTCCTTCAAAGCCTCATTCTTTTTAGGTCCTTGACCTGTGGTCTGAAAGGTTCCTGATATTTCCCCACCCATGGCTCCTCATCGATTTGCGCCAGCCCTGCCACGCCATCCACAGTGAAGCTACGCAGAATTGGCCTGGCTCAAGTCACCAAGGTGAGATCTGCACCAAAGAGAGCTGTCAGCTTCCTTCTTATCACAGCATATCAAAGCAGCATCGCCGGCCTAGTGCGGGCGACTGGTGAGAGTAAGCCACTCTGGCCGCGTTGCCAGGGAATCTTCGGCGTCGGAAGCTTCAGAGACATGGCTGCAACAGTTTTGAGAATGTGCCAGTGATTAATGATGTTGCACAGGGGGTCCACTGATTTCTAGTTGTCCAAGATTCGAAAGTTTCACCTGCTTGTATGGTTTGCGTAGGTTTTCTCGACTCAAGTGTGTTGCGGACTTGCGCTGAAATCTTGCCAGGAGGTGAACAAGAATAGGCACCAGTCCCTCAAATCCCTAAATGACTCAGCATCACTCACTGGATCTTGTCAGCCTGGTAGGCCAAGTATGGGTTTGGGTCGAAACCCTAGCACTCAACCCCCTGAACACCAAAACAGGTGGTAGCTCATGGATCTTCATCCCCTCAATTCATTTGGTATCCTGGTGACAAAACCCCATATGGCAATATTGGCATCCATTTTCCATGCTGTCCTGCCAATCTCTTCGAGGCACAACTGCCATACCACAGAGATGGCCATAGTAAAAGGCATCCTGGGCTGCGATGCCGCGAAACGCAGCGGGCTGGCTGCATGAGAAGAACGTGCGGTAACGTGCCTGTCCTCCATGGAAGCTGGCACCTGCTCCAAGTAGACTTGCCAGGACGTGGCTGAAATGATGTCCACTGCCTTACTTTCGATTCAGAATGGAAACAGCAACAAATCTGAACAAAGACATGCAAATCTGGGGTTTCGTACCCAAAAATTGGACATGTCTTCATCAGGTGGCTTACCACCAAGCAGCACCAAGTCTGACCTTGGCTGACAAAGCGTCACAACTTTTGGCCTGCTACAGACTGTCGGGTACCTCGCTACATCCGTGCCACGCAGCTCAAAAAAGGCAAGGATTACAGCGATGAGCCTTGGCAATGCCGCGGCGCAGCTTGGAGAAAACTCCGTGTTCTCGTGAATGTTGTTGTAATTGCCTTGGCATAGTCCAAAAATCCAATGGTCTATGTTGCGGTCCTACATCTGATTCAAAGGATCCCTTTTCAACTATTCCTTGCCACCCCACAGCATTATCAGGGCTGAACAGGCGATTGCTCAAATGCTCTTCAGCGCTGCTGTATTGACATCATCTATGGCAGGTATTTCTACCAGTGAAATTGTCAGCTTCAGACCACCCCCATCTGGCTGAATCGTCTGCACGCGACCGCTCCCAAAGACCTGATTGGGAACTATCAACAGGTCAAGTGGCTTTGTCTCAAACAGGGGAAGTGTTGTCCCTGTGTGGCAGTTTTAATGTTCAAAACGATAAATCATCATAGACCATCGGCTTTGGGGATTACAAAGTTTAAGCTATTTTGAGACAACCCAAGTAGACATCAAGATGTTTTTGCAGAGGCAAAGCAGCTCCAGGTAGCAAGCTTCCGACACAAATCAGGGTATCTTCCTTCCATGTCGTCATTGATATTGCATCACCGTCAACGACGTTCTCACACACCTCTCCCACAGGAGGGCTAGCACAGCTAGAGAGGGACTACAGGAAAGCAGCCAAGAGCAAAGCTGAGAACCATGAACACCTGTTTGGCTGTGCCGGTTTGAGCGTCCGCAACGGAATAGACTAGCCTTAGCAACCACAGACGCTCAAAACAAGAAGAGTCCCGGATGCCTGGGCCCTGATGTCCTGAAGAAACAGCTGAATCAACGGTGGACCAACGAGAACTGTGTGGTCTCACAAGAAACAAAAATGTTGGCATCAAGGCTGCATACCGCTCTGCAAGTGGTTTCCTATAGTCAAGCTCTTGGGAACGACGACAAGTGGAAAATACACTTACAGCAAGAAGTATTGAGTTCGGAACAAAGAGTCAGCACAAACGATGCAAATGAACGCAGTGCCCTCCTGGACAGAGCAGCTTGCTGAGCTCGAGAAAACGCAGGTTTGAACACCCAAGCCCAAGCCTGCCATAGCCCGCCCTGTGGTTTGTCTGAAACGGTTTGAATTCAGAATATGACTTAGAATCGTATCTTGCCCTCATTTTTCGAAGGGAATAAACATATCAACTGCCTGTGGCTGAACACGCGCCGCAACATCTGCAACTCCTCATTCGTAGTGATCATAGTCGGTGGATTCGGCGTTGGTATGCGACCTCGGCAATCAGAAGGCTTGTCATGATCCACAAGGTCAGCATCAGCTTTACCTGCTGTCCCTTTGGCTTAGTCAAAATGAGGAAACGCTTCTCATGAGGAAAACATTGGGGAAATGATGTGCAAACCATCGGAAAATCATACGATTTTGGGCCATTTTGGGGTAGGTTCAGTCAAAGCCAGGTGGATGCAGCACTTGAGGTGCCCACATTTCGGGGCGATTGACGGTTTGGAGAAGGACGGCAGATCCTTGCACCCAGAGACCTGTGGGTGGTGGACACTCAGCTTCTCACAGCCGAAGCTCTACTGTCCAAGTCAAACTGCCGCAGAAACAAAAAGTGAAGGACAATCAGGGTTTGTCTGAAAGTAGGGTACCCACAATTTCAATGGAGCTTATCATGTGTTTCGTCATTCCCATTAAAGTAACCACAAAATGGGTGAGTGGACAAACCCAACCGGTGCAACAGTTTCCAGAGCTCTGATTTTGACATCTCTGCGGCCCCGGCAAGCTCTTCTCCAGCATATGCAAGGACCGTAGATCCCTGCACAGGAAGGCTTTTGTGCAATGTCACGATGCATTGAAACGAAACAAATCGGGCACACAGTAGTTAGTTGTTTTCTATTTACAAGCATTTGGGAAGTGTTGCACAATTAGGAAGAAGTATAAAGATTGTTACTGCAACGTTGTTCCTCACTGCACTATAATGACCCTGGAGGTGCTGTGTTGAATCCAGATTCCTATTCTTCTCTATTGCAACTGACTTCAGAATGGACCCGGGAGTTTCAATCAATGGGCACTTGAATTCTCACAACCCCTTCTGGAGCACGAACTCAACCCAATGCACCTCAACAACGAAAACGAGGTCATGCGCATCATTGTAGCAAAGCCTCAGCAACAGCATCCAAGGCACTCGTTTCCTATCCCACGCACACACTCACTGTGTCAGTGGCTTTCCGGTTGCTCAAAGTGCCGCACATGGAAGAGAACATGTCCGAAAACTTCAAGAATAATTGCGGCAGTGCTTGGTCGGCATCCCAAAAAAACACTTCCTATCTCCCATGAAACGCAGCACCACAAAGCCAAAGCCCTTTGCTAGGATTTCTCTGACGTAATGTTTTTGTGGTTTAGTCGGAATCAGTCTCTGCTAAGTTTGATGCAAGGACGTGGTTCTCTGCTCTCCGTGGTCATCTGTGCAAAGCGGCAGTCTGGGCCTATAGCTGGCAGGTGATTGCAAGTCATTCTATCAATTTGGCACTAGTGATTCGCTTGGCTCCAGCACATTGCAAACAAACATATTATGGAGGTTTCCATAAATGCAGGTACCCCAATAGCTGGATGGTTTATAATGGAAAATCCATCTATAAATGGATGACTTGGGGGTACCCCCATTTATGGAAACCTCATTGTTAAAGGACACAACAAAGTTGTTTCTTTACCTTCAGAATGCTCTGACGGCTCTGACTGCCACTGAGTGCCACGCCCGTGAAAGAATCTTGGCTTCTCCACTTCGATCTTTTCCATTGGCTCCAACTCCTCCTCCAAAACCATTGCTGTCAGAATCTAAAGAAACTAACTGGCCTTCAGTATTGCCAGAAGCTATACAAATTCAAGAAATACACAAATGCTCTGTGGATTTCACGTTCACCCACGCTCCTCCTCTTCCTCCTCTTCCTCTTCATCGTAATCTTCTGGCATGGCGTCAAAGGGGCCGTCAAAGGCGAAACTGAAGCCGTGTATTCGCGATTACCTTGTGTCAAAATTGCCAAAAAAATGCTTTTGAGCTGGGCAAACACATGTGGCAGTGTTCAAAAACTGGCGCTGAGAGTCAAGAGGGTAAAAACATGAGCTGCAAGTTCCCCCCTGCCAACTCAGCAATAAGGATTCAGCCAACAGTTACATGATGCGGTCATTGGCACAATAGGGATGTTTCAGAATGCGCCCATGATATCCATGATTGTCTGTGCTGTGGGATCTAAGCTGCGGGGAATATCGAAAAGTATCGCAGCATAGAAGTCCTGATTGCGGTGCACGGTGCATACACAACGCTTTTCAAAACTTTTCAAACATCACAAGCTCTGCCATTTTTCTTCCACATGATCCACGCGGCATCGGTGATTGCTGTACAATGGAAAATGTCTGGCGCAAGACAAGATTTTGTTGGCACTGTGTCATCTTTCTCGGGAATCTATGTAAATCATGATTACGTATCATTATATCAACCTGTCCGGAACACTACGAAAGATCTATTGCTTGGTTGAGAGCGAATTAAGAAGCAACTGGTCTTTGCGGGCTGGTGGTATCTGTCTTTTCCATGTCCATCAAAATCCCAACTAGAAGCTGGAAAAGGTTCCTACTTGACACGCAGCCACTCTTGCATCTTTGCCACTCATCTATGCTACCTCCTCCTGCTAGGCCGCTCTCTCCTGACAGTTTGACAAGTGTGAAGATAGCAAACCACTGCATACACAACCGCAGCAGTGGGAAAGAAATATGACACTTTTGTCTGACACACCACATCAATCCAAACAGAAACCAAACAGACTATCCATGACACTTTCGGGGTCTCTTGAAGCCAAACAGCGCCTCTCCATTGACTTCATCACGAGCCCTTCAACTTCCACCGTTTCAGCCTCGCTTCTGTCAGTTATATAATAAGGTTTGGTCGCACAACTGCCAAACTGTGCCAAGTTTTGTTTTCAGAGATTTCAGCCTCCTCTTCGAGTTTCGCAGCTGCCTGCATCAGAATTACTGAAGATGTCCTGCTGATTCGGCTGTGCTCAGAACCTGTCGAAAAACCTGCTGTTAGCACCAGCAGTAAGAAAGACATACCCAGCATAGCCTCTACTTCTGCATCACCCTTGACTTTGGGCCCCGGGATTTCCAGGCCTCGAAATGGCCGTCGTGTTTTGCGACTGATTCACTCCATGGATTTGGATCAACATTGAACCTTTCTTCGCATAAAAGGGAGGCCAAACACTTTCGCAACTCACTGAGATTCATACCGAAGGGTTTTAACCTCGAATAGTTGGACAAAAAGGTTTTAATGCAAACTTCTGCAAGAGTTTCCCTTCCAAACGTGCTGGGAGATTGAGGACATGACATTGCAGGAAGAGCTTTCCGTGCAGTCGCCACCTCAAATGAACAAGCAAAACCCCTTGGGCTGCGCCAATGCCCAGTGAAACTGGCCAGAGAATCTTTGAGTTTGAGGCGCTCGATGAATCACCGCTCAAAACTATGCTGAACTGTGGCCTTGGATGTTGGACGTTGCACTAAGTTTGGTCAACTCAGCACAGCCGGTGACACATGGGTTTGTCCAAAAATGAGGGGTACCTTCGGGGATACCCAACAACCATGGAAAACAATGGTAAACCATGATAAACCATAAAATGTGATATCAAATGTCGGTGTTTTCCCCGAATTTTTCAGACAAACCGTGACAAATCCCACATGGACTGGGCATTTCTCTCTGGGATCCCGGCCATCCATCGGGGCAGTTCAGCTCTGTCCTCACCTCGTGGGTCATGGAGAACCTCAGCGACGAGTCGTTCCCGTGTCGGTTTCCATTGTATCCTGACATATCCTAAGCATTATATGATGTATAATATGGATGTACATATGTAAATGTAGAAGTATATGTAAAGGTATATGTATATGTATATGTATATGTACATGTATACATATATATATATATTATACATATGCATCCCAACATATCCGAACCATGTGGCAATTGCATAATCACTGTAATCAGCAATTCTTTTGTCAACACCCTCACGCCGAGCTGCTGATCCACCTCTTTGTGGAGAAGTTCCTTGTCTTCTTGCTCCATCTGATTCAGCACCTGAGGCGAAGCTTCAGGGTCGTGATTGGAACTGCTGCAAACTTGTGGCGAAACTGATTGGAAGTCTGAATTTGCAGGCCAGCAACGCTCACTCGGCCGATTGTTACGTGGAGCACCTGAAACAGGATAGAATTTTAAAAGAAAGAAGGACGTCAGCACCAGCTGCCTTTGCATACTCTTCTACGTTTTGAGACTCACTCCTTGAAGTGGTCACAGCAATAGTCGAGTTATAAGTGCGTACACTACTTTTCAACTGCTTATTCCAGAACTGTTCTGTACCTCAACAATTTGTTACCAACCTCACGGTTTCCTGTATTGCATATTTACAACTAAAGGATGATGCAGGATCGTTTGGATGACACTGCTGAGTCCCCAACACTCCCACCCTCCATGATAATGTCCGTTCCAGGGTCCAAGACCTCCGAAAGGCGCAAGATTGCCCAAGATTGCGCAAGGTTGCACTGTCAATTCGGACGGCGAAGCAGGTCATTCTCATGTTTCAACATGACGATTTTCCATACACAAAACACGACTTGGCATGCCTGCAGGACATTGTCATTCTTTACTGCTTTGGAATCACCTTGCATACAGTCACACCAAACATCTCCACAGCATCCAAAGATGCAAACCTGCAAATCCTCGTCATAGACATTTTCTTAATACCAAGTCACCATTTTCCAAGATTACTTCCCATCTGCCCCGCTCTTCATCAAAACCTTTGCAGACCTTGGAATCAGTGCAAATCCCAGAAAAACGAATGACTGAACAATTCGTTGTGCTCTGCATTTGCTGCATGACAAACTGGCAAACCTAAAGGAAAGGTGCCGAAAATAATATGTTTGCAGATTCAATCAATCACCAAACTTGTTTGTGTCCAACAAAGATGCCAACCCCCAGGAGACCATTCAAATGCGTCGCCTGGGCAAGTCATGTTTAGTGTCAAACACCTCAATGCCGCTAATGAAACGCAAGGTGCTGGTTATTGCATTCTTGGTTTTGTCACGTCCATCCAAAATCTACGATGCTGACCGTGGCCAACGTAGAGGGAAAGGTGGTAATTTGTTTTGTCCAAAAAGCAACGCCACTGCGACAACCCATCAAATAAATCCTCTATAAGTGCCTGCAGGCCCCGCAGGCGAATACCCGCCATGCCCGCCATGGTTTCAGCGTAACTGTGTTTTCACAATTTTTCCTTGGCAACTGAAAAGATCCTACGCGTTTAAACTGGAATGTCGGGCATAGTCATAGCATTTGCATAGGCAGCCCTTTGATGGTGATGAGCGGCAAGGTCCGAAATAAACAGTCTCTGTTAAGAATGGGACTAGTTGAGACTGTGAAATTTCACATCATCAACGGTGAAGAAATGCCCGTTGGTAGGTTGGTCTGATCATTGTAGCCATGCAGCAAACTGCTTAAGCCTCAGGTCGCAAGTGCGATCTGCACATAATTTCCAAGAAAAAAGGCTCCAAACAGGTTTGTGACTTTCAACGCTGTTCAGGTGTTGCTGGGCATGAAAAATGCAATGGGCCAAAACCATGACATGAGACCCCAAAATGTACTGCAGCAGGAAAAAGAATCGTCACTTTTCTTTTTCGCGGCAAGGAAACAAGATGACGTCGTGCAGCTGTTGGACTGTTCAGCTCAAAAATCTTGAGTCTGGAAAGTCAGCACGACACTTTCAAACGATATGGCCCGCAAAGCTCGACTGGTCCATTGTTGGGTTTTGGAAAGCCAGTTGCTTACTCCTTGAGGTTTGCGGTGCAGAGTCATGAAGACGTCGTTGGAAGACACAAACCTAGAGGATCCCAACTCTGAGTTGGGATCCCCTAGGTTTGTGTCTTCCAACGACGTCTTCATGTGTTGGTGGCTCTTGTCACAAGCGCAGTCATACGTTGATCACAACGGCTTATGAAGACGTGCTAAACACACAAACGTACTATCTTTACATGCTTCTCTCAGCATACCAATCGAGAAGCTCCCAATGTCGAAGATTGCGGACCTGCGCCCCACGCATGGAGAAATGATGAGCCATGCAAAGTGTAAACCTCAGAATCCGATGGTGCATCAGCGCTTGCTTCCCGATTGAATTAACATTGAATATCACTCTATATATATATATGTGTGTATATATACAAATATATGCATATATATATATATTTATACAACAAGTAAGTTTATACATATATATATATATAATATATAAACATATATATGATATATATATATATATATCGTATATATCATATATATCATGTATATCATATATATATATAATATAACATGTATATATATGATATATATATATATACAATATATCAAATAAATAAATATATATCATATATATCATACAAATATATATCTATATATTTCAAATAATATATATATATATATGATATATATATATATATTTATTTGATATATATGATATATATATATATCATATATATATATATCATATATATATATCATATATATATATATATCATATATATCATATATATCATATATATCATATATATCATATATATCATATATATCATATATATCATATATATCATATATATCATATNCACCACTGCATGCTGGAATCTTGAACAAAGGACAGACCGAACCCAGCGACAGCCTGGGCTTTCACCATGGCCGGAACCTGAAGCAGAATGGCGTCAGGTTGATTCTCAACAGGCACGTTTCAAAAACAAACAATCAACCCAGCCGGGTTCTTTTTCATCTTGTGCCTCGGCTTTCTGCCGTGGCTTTCCAAGCCACCACGTCGCGACCGAAGCCAGCATGAACCTGAGAAAAAAACATTGGACGTGCCCCATGCTCAAGTTCCGCTAGTCCGTCCATGCCATGTTGGATGCTGCTTTGCTTGCTTCTGAATTGCAACTTGCCCTGTCACAACATCTCTGTACTGAGGTGAACACACGCCATGACGCTTGTCAGCGGAAGCCTTGCACCGGGGAAACTGGAAGTAAGCAAACCAACTCGTCCAGCAGAACCCAATTGTAGGAGCATAGGCAAGGCAAGACAGAGGCTGACAATTTTGGGCAGGTTTCACACGCACAAGCCAAAATGCAGTAGCCGATCTTGTAGCAGAAAATGAGCAAATCAAGTTTCCTCAAAGCAAAGCAAAGACATGGGAACGAAAGACTCTTGACGCGCAGGCAAGCACGGGAGTACATATGGAACTGCCTTCAATTTGTGACTCTGGATATCCACTTCTATGAAAAATCCTAACATGGAATGAGAACCAGTGGTTCGATCTAGTCCCAATCATAAGCAAGCTCAGACTGTTCAGCACATGCGATCTTCGGAATTAGACAAAACAGACTCAAAATCTATGAGTCTGATTTGGTTCTCCAACAACAAAGGGTTATGTATTTCGTTCCTAGGGTATGTGTTTAGAAATCCTGCTCCCACAAACGCTGCAATCGAACCTGGGTGTGTTCAAGCAGGACAGGATTGCATTGAGCCTGGCAGGAGCTAGAATCAAAAAAAATCGATCTCTACTAGAAGATGGAGCTCAAATGCCAGGTAAGAAGAAAAGGTGCCATTGAACGATAGGACAAATTGCGAATCTCTGCTGGGCGCCGAAAGACCCCATGCATGTGGATCATCACTCCCCTCGCATGTATGGGAAATCCCTTAGTTGCAAAATTGTGGCACTATCACCCCTGGTTTCTGTACAATGAAGGCAAACAGTGTCCAGGAGGCGCCCTTGCGGTTGCTAATTCTTTATTCTCGCACATCACGCGCAACCACAACTATGAACGAAACAGAAATAGTTATTGCGTTTGGTGGCTGTACAGCCTTGCCAACGAACCCCGTGGGTTTCTTGTCAGGCAAGGCGGCAAGACACATTTGATCAAAATACAACACCGCAACAAACAAGATCCGCTGCTCTGCCAGTTCTGGGTCCGCGCACGCCAACAGCCAGCCCCAGTTCAGCCGGCTTGGTGGCCTGAGCACAAATTCCTTTTTTAACGGAAGTTCACAAGGTTTTTTACACCAACAGGTTCACATATTCACCAGAATATCTTTTGCGTTCCAAATAGTTCCAAATAGGACATACTTGTTGTGTCTCCTTTTGGAAAAATGTGTCTGTGTGTGTGTGTATTCTTTTTTTGGAAATCTCATCTATCAACGCCAACCTGGAACATGGTGGATCGGGGTATTGCACCAATGAGTCCGGCTCGCTGAGAAATAGTGGTTGGCGGGGATCTGATTGTGTGAAATAGAATTCCAAAACAAGTAAACATGGGAGTCTATCCCACAATGATGACCTGAAATTGAAACCAGAACTATATGCACGTGTATACCACGTCATGCCCAAAACAAGAATTTGGATCAGTGAAAACAGGCTTCTAACCAAGAATAGCTTGGCTGGCAAACTGTTCCTATCTTGAAGGTCGTCATACTGTTCTTACGTTGCGGACGATTGCGCCCGTCATAAACAGGTTCACCCTAAGAAATGACAAGTTCTTCCCTGCTCTTCTTCAGGGCCTAATTACAAACCCACTCACAAACCATTGCCACTGTCCTCGTCCACCTTTCGTATGGGTATGACTTTAACTTATTTGGCTTGGCCCCAGACCCCAGATCCACAAAAATAGACTGTTCAATGGTAGTGTTATTATCTTTATACACCCTTGAATAAGGGTTGAATTTATGACCCCATTAAATGGATGGTTTATTACCCACCAATGAGCCCCTTCGGCTTCCCCCAGGCTGCCCCACGGGCAGGAGCGCCGAATCCACACTGAGGCAAAAGGCCACAGGCGAAGGGTGTCTCCAATTTTTTGGCAACCCTAAAATTTATCCGGGAAGTCCGAAGTTATGACACGAATTGAAAAATGATAATCCGTTGGACTTGGGATTATTCAATTATTCTCTTTGGGGTGGTCTTAAGTCATGGGGTACCCCATCCAATGCATTTTGAAAATGGGGAAACCAATGTTTGACATGGGATACCCTCTGGTAATCAAACGTGGCAATTGGAAATCCACTATAAGTGGAGGTTTTCATGGGAAAATCAACTATAAATAGTGGATTTTCCATTGCCACGTTTGATTGCCCTAGTGTATACCACGTTTGTAAAGACACCCATCTCATTTCTAAGCGGAACACCATCTCCCAAAAACAATTTGATTTTGGGAGATGCAATGTCAATGTCCAATGGTGTTCATTGAGCAACATGCTAGTTTTCACAGCCTGTCAGGGTCAGCCAATCTGCAAAACCACAATTCCATTTTTTGTTGTGTCATGTGAGGACCTCACAAAAAACAAGGTCTTCTCGCCAAGATAATTGCAAAATGTGCGGCGTTGGCACAGTTGGTTGCCCTTGATTGAACACTTGAATGCCGTCCTCTTTCATGTCAAAGTGTCCACTTCTCGCAATAGATGGTAAATACTGCTCACTTCATTCATTCTCACATGCTGCAGCTTCACTCGTTCAGCTCAAGCACTTTTTAACGGGGGAACTTCAAGCACAGTCTTGGGAGTCCCTGCACGCCGACGGTTGGGCTAGGCAGGGGGACTTATGTATAGTACTGGTGACTGTGGGTCACAGGCTGTGCTGAGAGTCACCACCATTGCGTCCGATCATTGAAAAGCTGTACCATGTTGTGGCGAGCACGTCTGATCAAGCTCTCGGAGTTGCGCAGCGAGGTTCGAGCTGCTTGGAGGTGCTGGTAGTGCACGGTGTTCTGCTGGCCTATCTCTTCGAGCTTATCTGTGAGATCGTCCAACATGATCAGGGTGTTGGATGCATGTTCTTGAAGCCACAGCCCATCTTGGAAACGTTGCAGCTCTGCTAGAAATTGCACTTGATCTGGATGCGTCTGGTGTGCCATTGCAGGGTGGAGGGTGGACCAAATTTCGAGGCAGACTAAAACTGTTTCCCACCCACCTCTCCCTTGAAAAGGAACAGCAGGAATAAAGAAGTTCACAAAAACCACAAGTACAACTGTCAAGTTCGAATGCATGCCAGCTTGTTTGCAATGATGCCAAACAAGATACGTTCACACAAAATAACTAGTACGTTTGTCTACGACAACTGCCTACATTATTTTCTGCTCACTTCATTCATTCTCACATGCTGCAGCTTCACTCGTTCAGCTCAAACACTTTTTAACGGGGGAACTTCAAGCACAGTCTTGGGAGTCCCTGCATGCCTCCCCTTTCTTTTAGGGACTCATGCTCTACCGGTTCGGCCAAACGTTCTCAAACGCTGGCACCTTGACCCTCAAGGTCTCCGNACTCATGCTCTACCGGTTCGGCCAAACGTTCTCAAACGCTGGCACCTTGACCCTCAAGGTCTCCGGCAACATCTCATGTGCTTTTTCCCTGGAAGGATAATCTGCCAAGTTGCATTCTGTGGGGACTCGAGCGTACCAAGGCAGCATGCACCACTGAAGTTCTAGCCTCGCTATGCCATGTACGATGTCCTGCAAGTTGGCATTGTTTGCGTATCCCTTGAGGATGAGATAGCGACACCCTTCGTTGTCCAGGAACACAACTACGTGCCTTCTCTTGAGTTCGGATCCCCATAGGTGGAACGCCACCAGCACCGCAAAGGATTCCAGTTGCCTTTGAGGACAGATGCACAGCCTGACGGCAAGGACAATTTGCGCGGCACTGACAAATTTAAAACTGAATTTGTAACCAATTGTATGCAGCCATTACCCAGGCGGTTTTATTTGCAGTTGCGCTCAGCAAATGGGTTGTTGTGGAGAACCCGGCAAATATCTTGGACTGGAAGACTTCCTTTGCTGTAGAACAAATCCAAGCTCTCACAGGTTTCTTTGTGGATTTCCGCAGCTGCTGTCATGGAGGCACCTGTGACAAGCTGACTAGGTTTTGGTGCAGCAATGACTGGCTGAGCGCTTTGCAGATTTTTTGCGACAATTCTCATCCTCACGACAGTTGGCCCTAGAATCCAGGATGGTCAGCTCATTTTCCCCACGGCCTAAGAGGCAGCATATCCTTGGCTGTTATGTGCAAGAATTGCCAATTTGGCATTGGCAGCTGTCAAACTGGGCGCCATCCGCCACTTGTCTTTGGAATCCAACTGGAACTGAAATTTTTCAATGAGACTTCCCTGGCTTGGAGTGCATGTTTTGATGATTATTCCTTATTCATCCTTGACCCGTTCTGAACTTGCAGCAATCCACACTGGGTCATCAACGCTTTTCGAGATCATTGGACTTGACCATGCGAAGAACGGCCCAAAGGCACCACCCTTCAGCTCCACCTTCAAGATGCTGGAACTTGTTCTTGATTTGACAAGTGCCACGGACAAACTCTTTCAGAGGGTCACACGCAAGAAAGGCGCTTGGAGCTGATGCAATGCCTGGATGAGATTGCAGAGAGAATTTTTTTTTTGCTTGTGCGCACTGGAGTTGACCGCCGTAGTGAATGCGTTCAACGAGGCTTGTGATTCCGATGCAAAGAGAGGATGGCATCTGTCAGGAAATCGTGCACTCGCAGTGAGTTGCTTGTGAGTTTTGCAGCATCACCAGCTTACTGGATGGCATATCGTGAGCTGTTGGAGGAGCATGGGCTTCGAAACCTCACGGAAGAGGTTGACTGCAGATTTCTTAAAAACATCTCGATGGGGGTACATCTGACTCCCTTGTCCTCAATCCCTGCCCTGTCACACTGGTGTTTTAGATCTCCGCAGTGGCAAGGATAAAAAGCAGAGTGTACGAAGAAGAACACGGAAATCAACCTTTTCAGGAGAAGAGAAGAGAGATCAGGTTCTCTCAGCTGACACCTCCGAGGAAAAGCTGCAAGAAATTCCATCGACTGGAAACCCAATTCCAGCGCCTTCCTTCAAAAGCACTTGCTGTCAAAGGTGTCATGGCTGTATTCAGCTGCCGTACCGAGCCCCAAAATCGGTGGCCAGTTGCACCTCTACTCGTTGAGATCCCAACCTCGTTTTGCTTCAGTGGCACAGCCCTGGACATGTGCCGAATCAGCGCACGCTGGCACAAGGCCTGTGTCACTGAAAAACAAAGAGATTGCAGAGAGGAAGGAGATTTCTTCCAAAGAAGCTAAACGGGTCAGGTGGGCGCATGAACGGGTCAGGGGGCGCATGTTATTTTTTTGAGTGCTTTGTTTTTAGGAGGACAGCAAATTTTGACTTAAGGCAATTTAGCAATTTGTGCAGACTCTGGCAGAACCACCAGTGCACTGACTGACAGTGAAGTGCTGGTGGTGAAGAGACTTTGAATCAGGCGGTGCGATTCCGATGGGGGGTCAAAAGCCTTGCAACTTGGTTGATTTTCTTTGACGGCGCCTGCGAAGGAGAGTCACAGTGCGGGAGAATTGGTCGAGTGTCAGTTGCACCAAATCACCGCATAGTGCACTACTTTGGCTGCCACCATTCCTTTTGCAATCTTCAAGCCATTCCATCCATGAACTTGAGATGAGCCCAGTGCTCGCATCGTTCCAGTTGTGGGGATTTTTGATGGAAGGTGCGAGGATGGGCTCAGCGGAACACGGAGAGATGCAAATGGGCAGGCAGACTGGGGAGGCCCTTTGTAAGGGCTCCGGTTTTTGCTTCAGATTCCGGACCCCATTTTGGGGTCCACGCGCACAAGCATTTTTTGAACCATGCATGTGTTCAATTCGACCAGGATTGCGGGTGTTGTTTGTGCTCAACCCATTTCATTGATGTGAGCTCCAATGTGCTGTGAAGGTGTTTGCAANAACCATGCATGTGTTCAATTCGACCAGGATTGCGGGTGTTGTTTGTGCTCAACCCATTTCATTGATGTGAGCTCCAATGTGCTGTGAAGGTGTTTGCAAATTTGTACGTGCAGAATACGGCGTGGAAATTTCAACATGGTTGATGACTTTTCAAATGGTTGTTTTTCGGATTAGGCTGCAGAACCGCGTTTGATTGCGGTTGCCAAGCGTATGATGGATGCGGAGTTTTCTTTTGGAACCAGGAGTGTACGCCTGAGTTGCCAGCCACAGCAATATAGCAGATCAGGTTGTTTCGATGTGCTAGAAAGTCTTGATAGCATTCACTGTGCTGTCGAATCGGAGCAGGTGCTTGCGAGCTGCAGTCCTTGAGTGGGATTGCAACGGGATCTCCAAAGCAGAATTTCCCCGCAGCAAAAAGAGTGAAATGCACAAGATCAAGATTTTGTAAGCATAAAGAAATCTTTAAATGTACGTGCGTGGCATCCATCGAATTTGGTTTGTGTGTACATGTATATTTTTTACAAAGCAAATGCACCAAAATTTCAAGTTCGATTTCTAATTGAGAAATTGAACAGCGTAGGGCGCTCGAAGGCTTGAGGTTACCCCTTACAACTAGAGGAATAAGGGTTGCCTCCGTCTGAGGTACGAGGTAAGGATGCTCTCTTTATTCCTAAATAGGTGTTTTGTTTTTGGAACATTTGTTGTTCAAAGACTTCGGGCAACCTGGAAGTTTCCTTACTGAAATTTGCGGCCCGCGTGCAGTGGAAGCGTTGGGTTAAAGATCAAACAACGCTTTCCAAACAAACCTTTAAACGAAATGTTGCTCAGAGCTCACACTTTGTTGTTTGGATGACTGTCCTGCATGCCGTGCTTGCTTGGTAGTATCCTGTTCTTATCAGTGTGAACAACATGTTGCCTTGCAAGTGAACATGTCAAGTAGTATCTGTTTATATCAGTGAACGGTCTTGAACTGAACTGTGTGCAGTATCTGTTCTTGTCAGTTGACAGAGTTTCATCTTGCAAATGGGCAACATTCTGGTTTAAGTGGGTGGGACCCCTTTTTGTGTGGCATCCCGTTTTGTTTCCCCACCCATAAACCTTGTTTATCTCCCTCCCTAAACTGGGATGGCCTAACCCCGCCGTTATTGCAACGGGATCTCGAAGCAGAATTTCCCCGCAGGAAAAAAGAGTGAAATGCACAATATCAAGATTTGTAAGCACAAAGAAATCTTTAAATATACGTGGCGTGGCATCCGTCGATATATATATATATATATACACACCAAAATTCTAAGTTTGATTTCTATTGAGAAATTGAACAGCGTAGGGCGCGCTCGAAGGCTTCAGGTTACCCCTTGCAACCTTAGAGGAATAAATGAGACTTCTTTGCTATGGTATTTCTTTGCTGCGAGACTTCTTCGTGAAAGTGGTACGTGTGAAAATGGTGGTTGTGATAATGGCGGTTGTGATAGTGATGGTTGTGATAGTGGTGGTTGTGATAGTGATAGTTGTGATAGTGATGGTTGTGATAATGGTGGTTGTGATAGTGAAGGTTGTGATAGTGATGGTTGTGATAGTGGTGGTGGTGGTGGTGGTGGTGGTGGTGATAGTGGTGGTTGTGATAGTGGTGGTTGTGATAGTGGTGGTTGTGATAGTGATGGTTATGATAGTGATAGTTGTGATAATGGCGGTCGTGATAGTGGTGGTTGTGATAGTGGCGGTTGTGATAGTGGTGGTTGTGATAGTGGTGGTTGTGATAGTGATGGTTGTGATAGTGATAGTTGTGATAATGGTGGTTGTGATAATGGTGGTTGTGATAGTGGTGGTTGTGATAGTGATGGTTATGATAGTGATAGTTGTGATAATGGTGGTCGTGATAGTGGTGGTTGTGATAGTGATGGTTGTGATAGTGATAGTTGTGATAATGGTGGTTGTGATAGTGACAGTTGTGATAGTGGTGGTTGTGATAGTGGTGGTTGTTGTAAGGAGTGATAGTTGTGTGATACTTGTGATAGTGGTGGTTGTGATAGTTCACTTTTCGTAACACGGAAGTATCGACTCTTATTTTTTGTTTTTTTTAAAAAAAAATATATATATATATATATAAGCGTTTGTATAAGTCAGAAGATTGAAGTCCTAGTAGAACGTTTAACGTACTTGTTTCGTTTCTGTTTGATGGGGTACTTTCAGATCTTTGTTTCCCCAAAAACATTTTGGTTCAAGTTGGACTTCAATCTTCATCTGCATTAGAATGCGTGATATGGGTTTGAAAAAACCCTCCCATTTGTTTTTTTCACACTGGTGGAATATCCAAAGCCATGTTATGATCTTGTTGCACCAGCTGCCTGGCACTTGCTTTCATTCCAAAAAAAAAATTGTTGGACCATGCTGTTTTGGGCCACTGCCTGCGGCCATCTGTGCATTCGTCCCCTTTTCCCCTTCTTCCTGAAGGGATTGCATCCGTAGGCGCTCCAGGCCTCCGTCACCTTCTGCAGAAGGTTTGCATCTGATGGATATCCTTTGCATCCGTTTCTTTTTCCCCTCAATACGAGGGGGATTCATATCCATCTGAAAATTCAACCAGTGAAACACCAGTGGTGTGAACGAACCTCAGATCAAATAATTCCACCAAACGAAAAAGGAAAAATTAAGACAACGCGGCAGCTTCAAACTTGTTTGGTTTGGAATATGAAGTTTCAAAGGTTTTCATTTGAAATATTATTGTATATATAAGTATTTGCGTTTACATAAGTCAGAAGATTGAAGTCCTAGTAGAACACAATTAAATATGTAGCCAACACATTGAGGTGTTTTCCAAAATCGTTCATCTTGAATCATGTTGATATTTACCTTTCGCGAATTTCCGTTTGAAAGAAATGTTTGTTGACTAAGGCGTTGCTTTTGTGGCAGGATTGGTGCATATTGGTGCTGCCACACATATCCCCGGTGTTGTTTTTTTGTTTGGAATGGAGTACAACTTGAAAGTGATTTTGCAGCCTATGCTGGTGGCTGCCAACATGTAAACAGCACCGGATATGTGTCGATGTGAAAATTGGAAGTTACATGTCCATCTTGCAAATTACATTGCTGTACTGTACTAGGGCGTTTTTGTTTAAACTTGGCAAGGTACATTGCCGTGAAACAGAATGGGCAATCCAACTGCAAAAAATTAAATCGAAATTTGTTTCCATCAGCCAAATCAATTTACATTAGTTTATTCCGATTTATTGTATATATATGTATACATGTATATATATATATATATGTATATATATATATATATGTGTATTTCCTTTGCTATTGGATCTGCTTGTTCATCGGCTTCCAAGGCGCCCAGTCGCTTGAGTCTCCAAATGCAGCCAAATGAATTACAGAATGTCTGTCAAATTTCTCGGGAAATCCATGGAAGATACGACAACATTTGGGAAGGTGTAAACACATATATGTTGATTCTTTGCTAGTTGTTAATTTGTGAGTTCTTGGGAATTTGATATTACGCAAATTCAACTGCGCTCACATTCTGACTCACAGATTTGTTGTGTTTCCAAATGTCATTTGTTTTTTGGGTGGACATGTTTTATAAACACAGCACCAAAAGCATATTGTTTTGACAATTGTTGTACATTTGCCATGGCAAAAGTACCCGTGGAACAATTCAACGGGGAACTACAGCATGGTTCGCACGATGCTCAGAATTTGTTCCGTTTGTTCCTTTCGTTCGTTGCAGTTCCCAACATGTTTGTATGACACAGCATGAAGGTTCTCGACTCCATCAGCAGATTTGCATTCCTCAAGGGACCTTTTTTCGATTTGTGTCGGGTGGGCATGACTGCATGATTTGAACATGGGGAATATTTTGCAAGACCTTTAGGTGGACCAAGTTGGAACGTTGGAACAAAAAATTGTAAAGAGTCAATCTGGAAAGGTGAGTAAATGAACTTAACCCGACAGGGTGAGCTTGCCCTCCTTTGTTTCATCAGAATTTTTGTCTCTGTGTTTAGCAACTTTGAGAGGACTCTTGCCGGATTCCGGGGGCAGCGGACATCAAACGATTACTGAAGGCCAAGGTTTCTTGCTCAGATTTCCATTTTGCAAAACTACATTCAAACAATATGCAGGTGCATTTGCAATAGCTGAGCTTGCATGCTGGCAAGTAACATGTACAAAACTAACAGTACATTTCCCAAGGCAGCGCATGAGCAACGCGTGAAAATGGTACAAGCTCGAGTGCAAATCTTGCAGTCCCAAGAGCAACAAATTTGGAAGGACTGGAGGTAGAGACATTTACATTTTCTGATTGATCAGCCAAAATTTGATTGATTTTCATGAAATTTCCATGGTGTTGCAGGACGTGAAACTCCTGCAGCAGAGAGGAAATCACCAGGCTGAATTCGCTCAATGGCAGCGTGAGGTACGGAAGGCCAGCTGAGAAAGGTCCCAGTTGATCGTCACCAATAGACGCTGCAGACGCCGTAGACGCTGTGTGCTGATGAATAGATTGTGATTCAGGAAGAACAACTTCAATTTCAAAAAGATGTTGCGGATTATCACGAGGCACCAGCATTGGTTTGTTGTGATTTCCATTGTGAATTCCTCCAGTTTCAAAACCCTTGTGCAAGAAGCAGGCTCTCAAAGAAAGGGCGAGACACGTGAGAGCCAGCTTGCAAAACACACAGGCTAGGGCGGACTTGGAACACACCCTGAGTTGAGGTCCTTGGGATCTGAAGCGGTGTTGAAGTGATGCTGACGTTGTGTAGCTTAGCAGAGATTCAAAGGCTCCTCGCTTGGAGAAGTACCGAGAAAACAAGATCATTGCGCAGCAAGTCCGAGAGGCACTGCTTTGTGCCATGATCGCAGCCTCGGTGCGGAATCGGTGCCACTTTCGATAATTCAAACTTCCTAACAGGACTCAAGACGCCTGCTTGCAGCCCTTCACGAAGTGGCCTGGCAGATCAAAGAGGAACAGGAGTGCAGCACGCTAATCATTTTTGCATTTACCTCTCAAACCACTTGATGTTCTGCAATCAGCAAAGGATCTTTTCAGCTGAAGGATGTTGATATTGGCTGAGGTGCGTGAACAAAGCCATCAAAGCAAGCTGATGCAGGTGGAAGTGAGAAGACAGCAGCGCAAGCTGGCTTCTTAGTGGACAAAAAAACAACCATTGATACTATTGTGGCACTTGCAATCTTTAAGGACTGGTCTTGATAGTTTGCATGATTTGGTGTCTTACTTTTTTTTATCCGACGCGGACCGAAGTTGAGCTGCAGTAGGATTGGCTCCAGAGCAGGTGAGTAGCATGCAGTGAATGCAGCCCTAGAAAATATGTTTTTGTGTATCGTGGACATGTTCAATCAGAGATATGAGGTATTCAGGTATTTATCAAATCTCATCCAACATGCCGTGTTTGCGTTTCTTCCGAAATGCCTTTGCGCTATTTGGAGCACGATCTTTCCTCTCTTGCTGGGAGTGCTGGGCAGGTAGGGCGGGAAAAAGTTGCCTAGGAATTCTGCGGAGAATCTGCCACAAGAGCTTTTCTGATAAATTGTCATTCCGATGTGCCACAGCAGGGAAGTCTTGTTGGCAATGTTGTCCTGAAGGCAAAGCAATCTTGTTGCCTTCCAGAGCTGCTTCTCAACCACGGAGCTTCCAGATCCAGCAGCTTTGCAACGTTTCTTTTCGGGAACGCCAGACAGCATCAAACTTGTCCACGCGCATTGAGCTTCTTGGCTAAGTTGTCTTTTACATGTTTGTCACGTTGGCTTGATCATTGAAAATTTGGAGCCCTCAGCCCACAGGTTTCAAGGATGCTCATCCGGGTCTGGCATTTGAGTGGATGTCCTCGCCATCTGGACTGAAATATAAAGATGAAGCCTGGTCCTCAGATGGGCAGACAATCTGACAGAATCTGACAGTTCAGCTCAAGACTCAGGTCATTGGGAGCGGTGGTGCAGCAGAAGTTGGAAGTACTGTGTCGGTCCATTACACTGGACGGCTTTTGAATGGGCTGCTCAACTCAAACTCAGATGTAGAGACCGTAGTTCAGCGCCCCTGGTCGTAGTAGAGTCCGAGTTAATTTCACAAGACTGGGGATACCAGGATACTGGATACTTCCTCAATGGCAGTCTTTAAATGGAGAACAGGATGATCAACCATGGAAATCGGGGCTTTCCATTTTTGAGACACGTCATATGCTAATTTGCCTTCATTGATCTTTATTGATTTTTGACCATGACCTTTGGTCTTTGTCGTCCCACCGCATCCCACTGCGGTTGCTCCAAGGTTAATCTTCGACTCTTCAAAGTATCGGCACAAACCGATTGAGTTTCAGCTTGGAGTTGGCAAAGTGATTCCTGGGTCCCATGGATGCAGATCTGTGTGACTTTCCGAATCATTCCGAATCACCTTATTCAAAGATTTCTTTCCAGCCCTTTCTTCTCTTTGCAACAGCTTGATTAATCAAATTCTGCCTTCAGAAATGTAGCATGCAACTTGATTCTCTGTTTGCTCTCACGCTATCTCGCTCAACTGTGGAAGATGCGAAACATTTGTAGATCAATCATGATGAAACATGATGAACATGGGTCTCAGGAGTTCGCGATTTGACTTCAGGTGGGATGAAGGAATTGAAGGAATGCGCGTTGGTGGAAAACGTCGGCTGCAAATCCCTGCCGACATGGCGTATGGGGACCGTGAAGTTGGCGCCTTGACTTTTCCATTGGGGTGAGATGGAAAACACATGGAGGATTCGACGAAGAGGCTCGAAGTCATAAGTAAGAAGAGGCAGTTGTACATTGCAAGAGACAAGGATTGCCAGGATTGCTTTTGCTGTCCTTGTGTGCGGCTCTGCAAGGTAAGATTCCACCCAACTCAACATTGATTTTTGACACGGAGCTGATGAAAGTCAAGAATGCAGTAGACCCAGAACTTTCCTGATGACCGCCTGATCGACCTTTCACCATTTCTGCTACCGCCACTTCTGCTTCGGTGTCTCTTCCAGCTTCTGACCTTGAGACCGACCAAGTTGAACCTTGAGAAGGGACAGGTGGCAACATGTGAGAACAATGAGGGCAGTCTTCCCATTTCCTTTCTTCGATGGCTTGTACCTGAAGGGACCGTAGACTCCAACTGCTTCGCATGTCAATGGAACAGGCGCACAACCATTACAAGACGCTTTGAAGCTAAAGCGTGCTGAAGGGGAAAAGGCTTTAAGTTCTTTTATTCAGCAGTGATATCACTGGCTGCAAACCTGGACATGCTGAAACATGCCACCAGTGATTCTTTGCTGTTACAAGTTGGCATTCCAGGCAACAACAGCTCCGCAAACAAGTGGAGGCCACTCGTCAGGAACAACTTCGACAGGACCTGCAGAAACAGTGCAGAGACATCCAAACTTCAAGCTTTAGCTGTAAAACCCAACCTATTGTTGAGCACACCGAACTCGTCCTACTCTTCTGCGGCTCAAAATACAATAGCTTCAAAACACAGCTTAGCTGAAAAAGCAGATTGCATATGGCACAACACAGAGGCAGTTTTTGGCGAAAGGATAAGATTGGAAGGTGGTGGACCAGGTAGTTTCATTGAAAGCGTATGAAGTTCAAAGGTGTTGAGCTGACATTGTCCAGGGCACGTGAAGGGTACGTAATAGTTGGTGACCTGACCTTGGCATATACTCTCACACTGACATAGCCATGATGTCAACCTGCGGATGCTGTAGAGATAATGGGGTAAAAGGAATGGAGATCTCAGGCAGCAAATCAGACCCCATGACATGAAACTGCGATGTCCATGTCCTTTGGGCAATTCGACTTCGACAATGCCCTCCAAAATGTGTCTCAGGTGCCACACCCACCGGTTTTCGCCCTTCGAATCATTATTTTTTTTCGAATCATATTCTTGATACTGCTGCCTCTTATCAGTGCCTCTGAACTGTGGACTCAAGTTTGTGGGTTTGAGAGCCAAGATCAGCCTTGGTTGTCATGCATTATTTTATATAATTTGATCTAATTTTGTTGATTTTGGTAGATCACTATATCTAATTTCAAGAAAAACATATTGGACTTGGGCTGTTGTGTGTTTTTGTGCGTTTGTTTGAAAAAAACAGCAAAAGTCGTTCAGATCATCTCATGCTGTTTTTGGATTGACCCACTGCAGCTGTCGCGAGGCGTATCGAAGGGCCAGCCAGGTTGCGACGGAGGCAGCGAGCCAAGCCAGTCTGGCAGCCAGCCAGGCAGCCAACGACTTCGCGCTCTGGAGCGCAGGTGGCCACAGATTCAGTGGTTTTCTACCGAGATTCACCTGGTTTTCTAAAAACTGGGGGTTTCTTAAAATGGGGGATCCCAAAGTCACCATCGGTTTCAGTACTAGTCTACTTAGTTTCGGATGATTTGGGTGTGACCCTATTTTAGGAAACCCCCTTTGACCGTTTGGTTTGGAGGACAGGAACCAGAAGAGGAGCCTGAAAGCGAGCTTGATGAGGAGACCTGATGAGCCACAGTCACATTTTGGAGAACACGACCCCCACGTATGACAGATGCATGACACGATTTGCAGCAAATTGTAGATCCCATGTATATAAGGTCATGTGATAACTATATGATTATCAGAGGAAGTTTCGTAGAGAAACTCCGAGTTACGGATGGTTTTTATTCTAGTAGTCCAAAGATCATTGTGTCAAGTGGGCACCTGCGATTCATTAACAATTCACCACATCCACATTAACACTTCACCACATTAACAATTCACAACATTAACAATTCACCACATTAACAATTCACCACATTAACAATTCACCACATTAACAATTCACCACATTAACAATTCACCACATTAACAACTCACCACATTAACAATTCACCACATTAACAATTCACCACATGAACAATTCACCACATTAACAATTCACCACATTAACACTTCACCACATGAACAATTCACCACATTAACAATTCACCACATTAACACTTCACCACATTAACACTTCACCACATTAACAATTCACCACATCAACAACTCACCACATTAACAATTCACCACATTAACAATTCACCACATTAACGATTCACCACATTAACAATTCACCACATTAACAATTCACCACATTAACAATTCACCACATTAACAATTCACCACATTAACAATTCACCACATTAACAATTCACCACATTAACACTTCACCACATTAACACTTCACCACATTAACGCTTCACCAAATTAACACTTCACAACATTAACAACTCACCACATTAACAATTCACCACATTAACAACTCACCACATTAACAATTCACCACATTAACACTTCACCACATTAACAATTCACAACATTAATAACAATTCACAACATTAACAATTCACCACATTAACAATTCAGCACATTAACAATTCACCACATTAACAATTCACCACATTAACAACTCACCACATTAACAATTCACCACATTAACAATTCACCACATTAACAATTCACCAC
>BGPT01001884.1:0-22728 GCA_003297045.1 Symbiodinium sp. clade C Y103
ACCCCTTCATCTACAAGTTCGGCTGAACGAGCTCTACTGCCTGGTGCCGGTCTGACGACCGAGACTTCATCCTGTGCTACATCTTGGAGTTCGGGCTCCAGCATTCTGCATCTGTTCTGGCCCTGTGCAGGCCCTTCACTGNNGCCGGTCTGACGACCGAGACTTCATCCTGTGCTACATCTTGGAGTTCGGGCTCCAGCATTCTGCATCTGTTCTGGCCCTGTGCAGGCCCTTCACTGCCTTTGCATTGGCCCTGTGCAGGCCCTTCACTGACTGCTGTTCTGGCCCTGAGCAGGCCCTACATCCTGGATTGGCCCTGTGCAGGCCCTCAGCTGGTTCTGGCCTTGAGCAGGCCGTGTGCTGCTGCTGGACCTGGCCCTGAGCAGGCCCTGACCTTGTGCAGGTCCGACTACATCCTGGACTATGGCAACATCCAGTGCTGGGAGCGATGCAAGCACCCTGAAGGACAACTACGTGCCTCTCTTCAGTGGTGCCCCTGGAGACTACCGAGAGTGGAGGAAGCGAATCAACCTCTACATGGCCAAGATGAAGCTGACCAAGAGGGAAGCCGAGGGTGTGCTGAACCTGATGACTAGCCTGACTGGCACGGCGTGGAAGATCATCGAGAGCTTCCCGGTGGAGGAGGTGGAAAAGCCTGACGCATTTGCGAAGCTGCTGANTGAACCTGATGACTAGCCTGACTGGCACGGCGTGGAAGATCATCGAGAGCTTCCCGGTGGAGGAGGTGGAAAAGCCTGAGCGTAAACGCTTCGACGACTTTGAGAACCTGTTCCGGAAACTCATGCTGTTAGCTCAGCAGCTTCCTGGAGACTTTGACCGCTACTTCAGTGGACTTCAACGATCTTCAGGTCAGACGCTTTTGGATTACTGCACCCTCCACGACGAGCTCTACAACAGACTGGCTGATCACAAAGTGACTCTTCCCAGTCAAGTTCAAGGATGGCATCTTCTACGACGAGCTGGGCTTTCAAAGGAACAACGTCAATTGGTTCTCACCCAAGCCCCAACCTTAGACAAGGTGAAGGTGCAGGAAACCTTCTTTCTGGTGATGGGTCAGGACTACAAGTCCGTTGCTGGTCATGCCAAAGGGCACCGTGGCAAAGGACGTGGCTACATGGCCTACTATGAGACTGATGAGCCCTACGACCAGGGAACCTATGACGAAGATGAGACTGGGTACTATGAAGATGATGGTGAGTCTGGGTACTACAACTATGACGGCTACAGTGAGTACCAAGACTCTCCGTCCCACCACTCTGCCTATGAGGAGCCCTCTGGCGATTTTGACGATGATGCTGCCTACTATGGCGATGAAGCTGTTCCTGGTGAACCAGAGGGACAGGCTGAAGAATATGATTCAGCCTTTGCAGCATACCTTGATGCTCGCAAGCGCTTCAACGACATCAAGTTGGCCAGAGGATATCTTCCCATTGTGGCCTTGACCGAAGCTGGTGCACAGCTATCCCCAGGTCTTTCTCCGGCATCCTCCAACAGTGCATCACCGAGCCGTGGGAAAGGCAAGGGAAAAGGCAAGAGCCCCAAGGGCAAGAACAAGGGTGGGCGAACCACCATCAAGTATCCTGCACGTGGTCCTGGCAAACCTGCTGATCCACGTGGAAAAGCTCAAGCTATGATGAGCCCTACATGCTTGCGCTGTGGCCAGCCTGGTCACACAACGCACAACTGCCCTGTGCCTCGTGGAAGCCCCAAGAAGCGTGCTGCTCCGACAGAGAGCGTGGTGGGCGATGAGCATGGCCTCGTCANTGGTCACACAACGCACAACTGCCCTGTGCCTCGTGGAAGCCCCAAGAAGCGTGCTGCTCCGACAGAGAGCGTGGTGGGCGATGAGCATGGCCTCGTCATTTTCATGGACGACCGCGGCCGTGAAAGGCCAGATTGTGCCATGCTGGATCCTGGCGCTTCAGCCTTCCTCAGTGGCTTTGGCCCCTTCCAGCGCTACGTGGACAAGTTGGCCGAGCTGGGCTATGACATCAAGCAGCTGGAATTCATGAAGTGCTCCAGAACCTTCCACTTTGGAGGTGATGCCAGCTCTGAGTGCCGATGGACAGTGAAGCTNCCATTGTTCCTGGCCGGTAAGTTCGGCTACATCCAGATGTACCTCCTCAAGGGCGAGACGCCAATGCTGATGGGCAGGCCGATCATGGAGAACCTTGGGTTGATCCTGGATTGCAGGAACAAGTGCATCAAGCTGGATGATACCTCATGGCAATCTGCTGTGGTTGGAGCTCATGGAGAGTATCTGCTGCCCCTCATCGAGGACTACGATGCGGCCCTGCTCAATCATCCTCCATCATTTGAGCTCTTGATGCCTGCTGATGGCGATGAGCCGATCACCAACTTCGACGATTTCAACAAGATGGAAAACCTGTTTCAGAGCAACACCACTGAATCTATGGCCATTGATGGTGAACGACCTCTACGACGTCATCACCTCTGCACTTGCGAGACCAAGCTCAATGAGTTGGAGAACCAACTGCATGCTTATGTGTCTNCCTCTACGACGTCATCACCTCTGCACTTGCGAGACCAAGCTCAATGAGTTGGAGAACCAACTGCATGCTTATGTGTCTTCAGAGCTGCATGAGCCTGAACATCCACGTCCACGAGTACTCTGGGAGGTCTACTGTGGCGAAGCTCGAGTGGCGAACATTGCCGAGAGCATGGGCATGGTGGTCGAGCGCTTTGGCCCCGACACTGGCTGGGATTTTGATGACCCTGAGCATCAGCGACTCTTTCTAGAGCGACAACGAGCTGAAATGCCTGATGAGGTCTACATAAGCCCTGACTGCCGGTTGTGGAGTCAAATGCAAAACTTGGCTGCCCGCTCTGATGAGCAGAAACTCCAGCTCTACAACGACCGCATGAAGCACCACAAGGTGCACCTCAAGTTCGTGGCCCAGGTCTACCTTGAGCAGGTCGACAATGCCCGACATGCCCACATCGAGCAGCCCGAGCACGCCCTGAGTTGGAAGACGACAGCATTGAAAGATTTGCCGGGCTACTTCACCATCTTCCACCAATGCATGTTTGGGAGCTGCTGCCCTGACTTTGACGGTATCTGGAAGCATGTGAAAAAGGCGACAGCCCTTCTGACCTCCAAGCTGACCATGTCCATTGCGATGAACAAACTATGTGATGGCCAACATCAACATTGTGCACTTGAAGGTTCAGCGGCTGGCTATGGTCGACGTACCACCTACATGGAAGACTACCAGCCGGGGCTTGCAGCCACATTGGCCTCTGCCATCTATGCTCCAGATCCACCACAATTGTGGGAATATGCCATGGCTGTGCCAGAGCAGAAAGAGGTCACGGGCAAGCTGATCCAACTACAAACCAATTTGAAAGTTGAAGCAGTGCGTACTGTCCAAAGATTACATCGAAACCTTGGACATCCAAGCCCTGAGTCCTTGGTTGAGCTTCTTCAGAGCCGAGGCGCCTCAGATGCTGTTGTGGAGGCCGCCAAGACCTACAAGTGTGTAGCATGTCTTCGCTACAAGAAGCCCAACAACCCCGCACCTGCAACTATGAAGCAGCGGGCGACTGAGCTTGGTGAATGTGTTCAAGCTGACATTCTTTGGCTGCGCATTGGTACCAACAAGTTTGCAGTTCTCTCTGTGGTTGACATGGCCACCAAGTACCAAGTGGCATCCCTGCTGAAATCTGAGAAGGGCCCCGACATCATCAAGGGTCTTGAACGTTGTTGGATCAAGCACTTCGGTGTCCCTTCGAAGATCGTCACCGACGAGGGCAGGGGATGGTGTGGAACTGAGATGTCCACATGGACCACAGACCATGGGGTTGATCATGAAGTTGCCCCTGGTGAAGCGCACACGCGCTTAGTTGTTGTTGAGCGGCGTCATGCAGTACTTCGCAAAGCTTTGGAAGTCTACTTGGATGACCGCAAGCTGACAGACCACTCTGGTGTGCGACAGGCCTTGACCTATGTACTGCCTCAAATCAATGCCACCACCAACGTGGCCGGCTTCAGTCCAACCCAATGAGTACTTGGAAAACAAGTTCAACTGCCAGGTGAGCTCAGTGGTGAGCGACTATCTCCAGGACAACTTGATGGCTACAACTTTGAAGCCGTTTTGCAGAATCGAGCTGCTGCCAAATCAGCGATTNCCAGGTGAGCTCAGTGGTGAGCGACTATCTCCAGGACAACTTGATGGCTACAACTTTGAAGCCGTTTTGCAGAATCGAGCTGCTGCCAAATCAGCGATTGCTCAGGCCGAGGCCGACTCAAAACTACGTCGAGCCCTTCTACGCCGGTATCAAGGAACGAACTTTCCTTTGGAAGTTGGCCAGCTTTGCCACTTTTGGCGAGACCAACGTGAAGACAAGTTGGTCAAGATCAGATGGCATGGTCCTGCCCGCGTTGTGATGCGCGAGGATGATGAAGCTGGTGTTGCTCATACCTACTGGCTGGCCTGGAAGACGCAGCTCATTCGATGCGCACCACATCATGTGCGTGCTGATCTGGCCTCAATGACCCATCAACTTGCAGATGCTCAAGCTGCCAAACGTGAGGTTGCTGCTCTACGCTCACGTGGCGTCACCCGCTTCCTTGACTTGGAGCGCATCAACCGACACCACTTGGATGATGTTGATGAAGATGAACAAGATGTGAGTGATGGTGGCGGTGATGATGGTGATGACCTACAACCTCCACGTCAAAGACGACGACTTGATGTCCAAGTCTTGCAGCTGCGAGCCCCTGGAGGAGCACCACATCCACNGCGGTGATGATGGTGATGACCTACAACCTCCACGTCAAAGACGACGACTTGATGTCCAAGTCTTGCAGCTGCGAGCCCCTGGAGGAGCACCACATCCACACCTGGACCTGGACCTTCTCAAGTACCACAACTTCCAGCTCTACCAGAAGCACCTGGCTCTCCGGCCTACTCTCCTGGCACTCCAATCAATGACCCTGATGGTCCTGAAGCCGAGATGGCCGATGCCGGAGATCCACTTCCTGATGCTGCCCATGAAGTACCAATCCCAATCGAAGCAGATCAACCTGATGAACTGGAACCTGGTCAAGAACCTTCAGTACCTCCAACACCTGCGACCAGGCCACATCAACAGATCCCTGTGCTGGATCCTGAAACTGCAGCTCTTTATGAGCTTGCCCCCAATGAAGACTTCCGTGGAATGCGAAGGAGACTGGATGCCCAAGAGGGCTCTCTTTTTGGACCTTCAAGAAGACGATTCCTACGACCAGCTCCTTACGCTGAGCCTGACAGGTCACCTGTGCGACCACCACCACCTGAAGACCAACAACAGGCTCCTGAACAAGCTCTTTTCGAGCATGCCTTTACGGTCACTGACATGGACCAGGCAGAACTTCCCAAAGGATGGCATGTTGATGAGCATGGCTATCTGCAGCTCGACTCCTCCAGGATGGACGACTACTGGGAAGTCAAAGCAGGCTGTCTGATCAGACACCATGTACGACCTCGACGGCTACTACATGAATTTGCCCCTGGGGCCGATTGCCCTGTCTCTGCTGACATGCTGGACCCGATCCGGGTGACCATGATGCGGATGCCCAATGGCTCCACGAACATCCTGACTGACAACATGTTCAACAAGGAGAAGCCCACGACTTCATCCTGGAGTGGCATCACGGTCTATCAGCTGAACGGCAAGACTCGCAAGGAGTATGCCATGACGGCGACATCTTTGCCGGCAAAGAAGGTGGCTCGTCAATACAAGCAGNGGCATCACGGTCTATCAGCTGAACGGCAAGACTCGCAAGGAGTATGCCATGACGGCGACATCTTTGCCGGCAAAGAAGGTGGCTCGTCAATACAAGCAGGTCACCAAGAAGGTCACTGCCAAGAAGCCTGCTGAGCTGTCAGAGCGCAACATGTCGCTTTGGGAGAAGGAGCAGTTCATTGCGGCCAAAACCAAAGAACTGAAGAGCTTCTTCGAACACGGAGTGTGGGAGTTCTCACACGAGAAGGAAGCAGATCCTACGAGGACTTTGTCATCAAGGATGCTTTTGAAATGGAGCCGCAATGCGGACGGATCACCANTTCTCACACGAGAAGGAAGCAGATCCTACGAGGACTTTGTCATCAAGGATGCTTTTGAAATGGAGCCGCAATGCGGACGGATCACCAAGGGCCAAAGCCAGGTTGATAGTACGCGGATATGCAGACCGCGACGCACTTGAAGGTCGAGTTGAGACCTCTGCACCGACCACATCGCGCCTCAGCAGGTCGATGTTTTTGAGTTTGTCCAGCTGCCTCAAATGGAGCGGCTGGACGGCAGACGTATCAACTGCCTTTTTACAAGGCGTCCCCCAGAGCCGTAAACTCTGGGTGAAACTCCCTGCCGACGCCCTGGCGATCCTAGGCTGCAGCGATCCTGGAGTTCGAATGTACTTCCGCAAACCCATTTATGGACAGTTGGACGCTCCGAGGAGGTGGTTCTTGGAAGCTTCGCGGCGATTGCTCAATTTGGGCTTCAGGGTACATCCTTTGGACCCCTGCACCTTCCTTCTCTACGAACAAGATCATCCAGAAGGACGAGAACATCCTNCAATTTGGGCTTCAGGGTACATCCTTTGGACCCCTGCACCTTCCTTCTCTACGAACAAGATCATCCAGAAGGACGAGAACATCCTGCTCCTCCTGAAGAGCGTTTGGGCCCACATGGGCTATGTGCTATGGTTTGCATCCACGTTGACGACATGCTTGGAGGAGGATCAACCAACTCCAAAGTCTACATGGCTAAAGAGGCTGAGCTCAAGCAAGCTTTCAACTTTCGTGAGTGGCAGACATCCGCCAATCTGGAGTACTGCGGTGCCTCTCTCGAGAAGACAGCCTCTGGTGGATGGGCATTGCACCACGATCCCTTCATCAAGAAGATCAAGCCGATCGCTCTGGCTCGTGGCCGACAAGCTGATGATCCCTTGTCCCCATCAGAAGTCTCTCAACTTCGAGCTCTGTTGGGAAGCCTCCAATGGCCAGCAGTGCAATCCCAACCGCACATGCAAGCTAGCACTTCACTTTTGGCCAGCAGAATGACCAGTGGCACAGTTCAAGTGGTTCAGGATGCCAACAAGCTTTTGCGCTTCAGCAAGCTCAACAGCGATGTGAAACTTCAGTATGAATGGCTGGGTNNNAGTTCAAGTGGTTCAGGATGCCAACAAGCTTTTGCGCTTCAGCAAGCTCAACAGCGATGTGAAACTTCAGTATGAATGGCTGGGTGATGTCGCCGATCTGCGACTTGTGTGTCAATTCGATGCTGCCTTTGGTGTCAGAAGAGACAGTTCGTCTCAAGGTGGATGGATCACTATGCTCATCCACAAAGATGCCTTCAGTGGCCGAGAATGCCCCTACNTGGTGTCAGAAGAGACAGTTCGTCTCAAGGTGGATGGATCACTATGCTCATCCACAAAGATGCCTTCAGTGGCCGAGAATGCCCCTACCATGTGCTGGACTGGAAGAGTTCCAAACTGCCGAGAGTGACAAGATCTTCTCTTGGTGCGGAGGCACAATCTGCTGGGCAAGCTGCTGACAGCGTTGAGTTTGTCTGTCGATACTGGGAGTGTTTGAAAGATCCCAACACGTCCCTGGCCGAGATCTTGGAGCGACCGAGCTCANCTGGGAGTGTTTGAAAGATCCCAACACGTCCCTGGCCGAGATCTTGGAGCGACCGAGCTCATTGGAGCCCACTTTGGTGACGGACGCAAAGGCCCTCTACGACAGCTACTTCCGTGAAGGATTTGGCTCTGGTCTGACAGACCGCAGAACAGCCTTAGAGATCAAGGTGCTCAAAGAAGGATTGACATCCCTTGGAGGCAACCTTCGATGGCTGAGTTCAGAGCGGCAGTTTGCCGATGGCCTCACCAAAGAGGCGACACGCCAGCTCTTGGCCGACAGACTTCGACACCACAAGGTCAAGTTCNGCGGCAGTTTGCCGATGGCCTCACCAAAGAGGCGACACGCCAGCTCTTGGCCGACAGACTTCGACACCACAAGGTCAAGTTCACTTGGGATCCGACCTATCAGGCCGCCAAGAAGAAGGAAGTCAACGACAGAAATCAAAGCAGAGATGAGTTCAGCAAAGCTCGAGATGAATCAATTCCGAACCCCGATGAGGACCAGATCAAAGATGAGGATGCCCACTACGTGGAATCCTATGGCTTCATGACTGAGCCCGTGGATTATGTCATGGTCTGCGAGGACGATGCCTCCATTGACCACTCCGAGCTCAACACGCTCTTCGAGCCCTATGAGCCTGAGAATGACATCACCACTGACAATGCCAACGTGATGAAACATGGTGTGCTTCACACCTGGCTGCGCCCATTGATAGCACTTTGCTGTCTGATTATAGTGGCCGAGCCGAAGATCCAAACTCCCTGGCCCTTGAGCCGATGGATCAGTGTCCGCTTCAGCCATACCAGTCTGAACAGACCGACAAGCTGGAGTCTGGATACTACTTCCTTGACTTGCTCTATGCCTACGGCTCTGACTTCTTGGTCTACTTTGCCTTCCTCGCCTTCGTGGCCATTGCCTATAAGGCGGCGCTGACTTTTGGATGGTGGCAGGGTCGAAACTTCATGGTTTATCAACGCCACATCCGAGCCCGTCGACTGGAGAGGGAGCTAGAGGAAAAGACTGTGGAGGCGACTCAACTTCAGTCCCGTGTGGACGAATTGGAGCAGCAGTTGGATCAGAGAGAACCTGACCTGCGAAGAGCCCTCCTTCAAAAAGAAGCAGAATGCCGACAGCTGGGGCGACAAGTTCAACTTTTGGAAGACAGCTTCTTCCACCGCCAAGAACAGCTGCGGAGGATGGAACAGACCCAGCATCGACTTCAAGCAACGATGGTTCGCTATGAGCGATTGAGGTCTCAGGGACGCATTGTGATCAGAAGAGCTTACAACGAGATCGTGCAGCACTTCATGAAGTACCACCACACATCGAATGTGCACGTGGCTGCTCGAGGTGCGGTATGGCACCAGCTCGGCGACTGCTATCAGTTGCACAATTCACAAGTGCGAACTTTGTTTCCGTGCCAGATGTGTGCATGCGAGACCGTGACCCCATACATCATCGATGCTGCTGGGACTACCTTGCAGCAGGACCTGAACTCCTGGTTGATCAATGCCGAGTTCTTTGACTCGACGGAGATCGACGACATCATGTTCGCTGGCTCCACTGCAATTGGCGGATCTGCAGCTTCCACTGGCGCTGGCTGAGAGCTTTGGAATTTTCATGAGACCACAAGGGTCCTCTATTTTCACCAATCATCCCCCGTGTGAAGATGTACTCCGTACATCCATTCTTCCATGGACCGGTGGTTGTTCAACCATCTATCTACATGCGACATACCGTCGCCGCCCTGACGGCTGATGGTCAACCGACCGTTCTAGCAAAACGGTTGGCGCTGCGCGGCGGCTTGGGTGGAGACTTCGAGGGCTACCACACCAACTTCACACTATGTATTTTTCAGAAAGGGACGTCACCAGGTCCCCTAAAATACACGTTTGTAGAAATACAGTGAATTATGAAGATGCATTCTCAAGTAACCAAATGAAAGTATCATGCTATCTAGAACTAGATAGTGCTTTTTCCAAATACATCTTTCTTACAGTAATTGCAGATCTGAGAGATACTCACATTCCTATGAATTTTCATAGGAGGATCTCTCTAGCAATCTATGAGATCCACAACTTAGTGAGATAGCAAACTAAATCTCTTTGCTACGGCAGATCCCTTTCTGACATCACCACAGGCAATTACCATTGATTGAATGATAATCAAAAAAAATGGAAATGACAAGAAATATACTGTGAGCGTAGATCTCAATGACTATACACATTTCTCTAATCAAGTGAAGATGACATCACAAGTCAAGAGTAGTCATGGAGGGGCACGCAGCAATGCACCCGAGACTTTTGCACATGAACTATGTAAGCTTACTTTTTACCAAACGAAATATCATAGAACAACCACAAGGTAAAGTTAATCCCACATGCATGTAGCAGAGATCAGCCTCAATCCAAAACATAGCCCCACCATTCAAAAAAAACTTAGAGCTTGAGATAGGAACTACTAAAAGAAATCCTTGTAGGCATGCTGTTCTTATCAATAGGAGTCACTTTAACAAATTGAAAGTGGCATTGGCTTGTATATGTCTCGTTTGCAAGCCAACATTGCAAGCACACAAGGACCTAAGGAGCTTTGAAATAGTGTCAATGGCACATATTTGGACATTACATGTCATCATACTTTGAGAATTGCATATAAATATGATTAGGGATACCCTTGCAGAATGGTACATTATAGAATTTGTATAGATTGGCATATTAGCAGCATTTTCTTTGAAGTATATATTCTCAAATAAAACTATTGTAAAAGGGTTGTCCTGCCTTTCCTTGGCACTATCCTCCTTAGGCATACTGGCCCTCAAAACCCTATGTGTTTTTAAGATTTTTGGGAATAAAAGTGGCCAATACCTATATAGGTGTTTTCAATATTTTTCCCAAGAATGACAGCAAATTCAAGAACCTTGGAAACCCATGGGTTTTTGTTACTTTTCCATCCAAGCCATCAAAATGACTTGGGACACATAGGTTTTTTCAATGGAAGCGTCCTCAGGGTTCCAAGACTTCATTCAAAAACCTTGCGAAAGCCTAGGTGTTTTAAAGATTTTGGGATGAGCATTGCCCAAAACCTTGGTTTTTCATTGTTTTCCAAGGTTTTAAAGCCTCGGGAGGTTCCAAATGAAGATTTTAAGGCTCCGGAAGATACCAAAAGAAGATTTTCAGGCTCCGGAAAGCTCCAAACGAGGATTTTAAGGTTTTGGAAGGCTCCAAATGAAGATTTTGAGGATTTGGGGCTCTGGAGAGAGAGAGGGTCCCAAAAGGGAGAAGGGTTTTTTTCTTCGACCCCTCCCCCTCTGGAAGCTATGCATCATATTTAGTTTTCTTTTATTGTTTTTTTTCCTTTTTCCCTCTCCTTAGGGACCTCTACGGACCTCTGGGAATCTCTGATCTCTGGGGATCTGCGCCTGTGAATCTCTAGGGATCATGGTGTTGCTAACACCAGTTATATCTAGCAACATATGGAGGGTAGAATGGATTGCACACTTCATTGGATGAAAAATATATGAAACATCACATGAGTATGAAAAAACGCTAAAAAGCACGTATTTTGGGGGACCTGGTGGCGTCCCTCCCTTGAGAAATTTACAGGTAGATCATCGAACTAATTGGGCCATATTGGGCCACGTTCCATAGCTAGGTTGAATTACCAGCGGGTAATATGTGATTGCCATTTGTTTTTTAATGATAGGCCTTCAGTGGGCAGGGGCGACCAGATTCAAAGCTGTGTATCCAAACACCTCAGGCACCTCCTACGACAAACGTCCAACAAAATGAGACAGAACCCCATCGAAAGAGATTTGAAGAGGTAGAAAAATCCCGCTTGAAGAATTAATGATCAATTGCTTCTTGGGTTGCTTCTTGGGAGTTACTATAAATATATATATATATAAATTGTTCCAGCGGGTATTGTGTTGAGGCTTCCAGGATGTTTATGTGACGATATTAGCATGCAGATGGTTGGTGACGAGTCTGAATTCGTAGTTGCAACCCCAGAATGAGGGGGTTTGACTATAAGGATGCCGGGACTTGCAATCACAACAATGTACAAACATACTGCGAGGATGGGCCAGGATGGGTCATACCCAACGAGCACGGGGCTAGAACTTCTCGTTTCTTTTTGTTTTCGATTCATCCCTCCTTCATGGGATAAAATGGGCCATCGTCCCCTTTACAAAGTCAAGATGGACCGGCAAACATTGACAAAACATGTTTAAGACATGTCAGGATTTTTTTCGTCGTCCAGTGGGCAAAATTGGTGCTCAACTATCAGCTGTGCTCAATGACCTCAGTACGATCAATGTACTTTTTGTTTGAGACTGTTTGCAATGTACCCTCTGGTAAACTAACATAGCTATTGAAAAATGGTGATTTATAGTGGTTTTTCCCAATAAAAATGGTGATTTCCCATAGTTATGTAACAGTTTACCAGAGGGTACTGATGTTCAGGTTGTTCGAAACTCAGAATTTCGAGAGAATGCTCACAAAGAATTATAAATCCACTTACCCTCTAGTAATTTGACATAGCTATTTACCATCACCATTCTTAGGGATAATTCATTGAACTACATAGTTTTTTTTCCCATGGAGATGCAATCACAAACATTTTCTTTTGGGTGGTTTATGACACTGCTTTACTCACATTACACCATCTTCATAACGGCAGCGACTGTCCAAATGGTTAAGACAACAAACACTGTGAACAAAAAAATATAAAATATATTAAAAGATGATAGTTTGGTGCCATAAAAAACCCTAATAATCACAATGTTTGCAACCATCATCTTCCTATGTGACAAGTGTTTTGTTCGTTTCAGGACATGACCGCGAAGCGGTGGGCGATGCCATCTACGGCTTGAAGATTACAGCGCTGGTCGCTATCAAGGCCAGGGTGGCTAGGGGCAGATCCCTCCACTAATAATTGGGATGTATATGGTTAGTTCTATATATAAATATATATCACTAATAAACCTAGAAAGTAGTGAGTGGAAAATTCATGGGACGGTTGTTACTGGTAGGATTCATGCAGTTATTGGTTGAATTTTCCAGGTTATTAATAGTTTTTACTGGGATCCCTGCAGTCACCAATTTCTAAAAACCCAACTGTAATCCAGGTTGTTAGTACTAGTTAGTTACTAGTACAAGGCAAGATTGTAAATGGATGGGTAATTATTTTCAGGATTTTTTAAATCCGTTTCGGGATTGTTTTTTGGATTCCTGCTTCTCTGCTTTTCTGCTTCTCCGCTTTTTTGCTTTCCCTTGTTTTTCCTGCTTCTCTGCTTTTCTGCTTCTCTGCTTTTCTTGCTTCCCTCTTTCTGCTTGCCTGGTTTTCCGTTTTTTGCTTTTCCTGCTTCTCTGCTTGCCTTTCCACTTCTGCTTTTTCTTTTTCTGCAGTCGTGCGTTTTTGCCGCTTTGCTTCTTCCTGTTTTCTTTACTGGCTCTTGGTGCTTGTTTTTTGCTGTTGCTCTATTCTCTCCTGTTCGTATCCTAAAAGAAACCCTGAATGACACCCTGAAGAAACCCTACATGTCTTGAAACCCTACATGAAACCCTACATGAAACCCTACATAAAAACCTAGATTAAACCCTACATGAAACGCTACATGCAACTATACATGAAACCTTACATAAAACTCCAAATGAAACCCTAAAGAAAGCCTAAATGAAAACCTAACGAAACCTTGAATATCTTGAATGAAACCTTGAATCAAACCCTTAATGACACCCTTAATGAAACCCTTAATGAAACCCTAAAAGAAACCCTAAATGAAATCTTAAAGAAATCCTAAATATCCTAAATGAAGCCCTAAAGAAACCTTAAATGAAACCCTAAAGAAACCTTAAATGAAACCCTAAAGAAAACCCTAAAGAAACCCTAAATGAAACCCTAAAGAAATCGTACATAAAACCTGACATGAAAGCCTACATGAAACCCTACATGAAACCCTCAATGAAACCATTAGTGAAACCCTAAAAAAATCCTAAATGAAAAAACCTAAAGAAACCCTAAATGAAGCCCTAAATGACACCCTTAATGAAACCCTAAATGACACCCTTAATGAAACCCTAAAGAAACCCAAATGAAACCCTAAAGAAATCGTACATGAAACCTGACCTGAAACCCTGCATGAAAACCTACATGAAACCCTACATGAAACCCTACATGAAACCTTACATGAAACCCTAAACAAAACCCTTAATGAAGCCCAAAATGAAACCCTGAATGAAACGCTAAAGAAATCCTCAAGAAACCCTAAAGAAACCCCACATGAACCTTTGAAGCTACCAACATGTAGCAAACATCATGCAAAATGAGAGATTCAAGTGCCAAAATGTAGCAAATACCTTTCAAAATGGAATGCGAACATGCTAAAAGGTAGCAACTACTATGTAAAATGGAATGCGAACATGCTCAAATGTAGCAAATGCCATGCAAAGTGGAAGGGGGACCTGCTAAAATGTCGCAACTACCATGCAAAATGACAGGTTCTAGTTCCAAACTGTTGCAAATACAAGGCAAATGGTGCCGGGAAAGACATCCTAAAACTATTCTGCACCCACTAAAAATCGTTATTACTAGAAGGAATAGCTGGGTAATAAATTGTGATTAAGTAGGGTGATGAGTAGGCTTGTTAGTTGACATCAACACGGAATTAGTTGATCACGAAAGGTAGCTCCAGTGGGGCTACCTTGAGTTTTACTTTACGAAGTAAAGGGGAGGGTGGCCAGCCCCGTTGCCTGATTCATTTTAAGACCCCCCCCCCCAGACCCACCCCCCCCCGGTCAACCCTACGAACAGTAAAACCAAACCCAAAACACTGTAATTTACAGTGTTTTTGCGCCTTCGGCATGGAAAAACTACTTCTTGCAACGTGGTGAAAATTGCGTAAATACCGCTGTTTTCGCTAGGTGCTGTCCACAAAACACTGTAAATACCGTGGTTTTTGCTACCAGGGTCAAAAAACACCGTAAATACTGTGGTTTCTGGCTTCTGAGACGCCAAAAACATCAGTATTTACGGTGTTTTTTGTCCCGAAGGCTTCCAAAAATTGGCAAAACACCACCAACATGACGGTTTTTGGGGCCCTGCGCGCATCACCGCCATCATGAACAACAGTAGCCACAGCAAGCATTTGACTCTCGTTCTTTCCGTGCTGTTTTGGGGATGGTGGTGTGGTGACGACACATTTTACACAGATACATTTTTGCAAACAGACGACGTTACGCAGAGAAGCNGAGAAACTTTTACACACAGACGCCAGTATACACAGAGGCTTTCACACAAAGATTTTTTTGCACAGAGACGCTTCTACACATGGATGCTTTACACAAAGAGGTCTTTGCACAGCGCAGCATTTGTGCACAGGCGCCTTTACACACAGACGCTTTTACACACAGATGCTTCTACACACAGCAGCTCTTACACCGAAAAACCTTTACACAGACCAGCTTTTGCACAAAGATGTTTTTGCACAGAAACGCTGTGACACAGAGAAGCTTGCACACACAGACTACACCANCCGAGCAATTTTTGCACATAGAAGCTTTTACGCAAAGAGGCCTCTACGCACAGAACCTTTTACACACCAGTTTTTGCAAACAGCACGCTTTTACACAGCCAGTTTTTACACAGAGAGGCTTTTACACGCCGTAGCTTTTACGCACAGTAGTTTTTTCACAAGAGGCCTTTACTTACAGGCGGTTTTTTACACTGATTTTTTTTAGACATAGAGGCTTTTGCGCAGACAGGCTCTTACACACCTTACACGCAGACGCCCTTACGCACCGAAACTTTTTGCACAGAAACCTTTGATGCACCCGCCGAAAACCACTGTGCCCACGGCATCTTGAAAACGCTTGGAGTCTTTTACACCAGACAGTCTTTTGCACCGAGCCTTTTACAGATGGCTACTCTTGCAACCAGATGCTTTTAGACANTGAAAACGCTTGGAGTCTTTTACACCAGACAGTCTTTTGCACCGAGCCTTTTACAGATGGCTACTCTTGCAACCAGATGCTTTTAGACAGAGAAACTGTCACACTTACACGGGCCAGCTTTTACACGCAGTTTTTTTTACACAAAGATGTTTTTGTACCGAGACGTTTTTACACAGAGACGCCTTTCTGTACCTGCAATGCTGCTGTTTGGGGTTTCCTCACCGGTATTNTTTTTACACAGAGACGCCTTTCTGTACCTGCAATGCTGCTGTTTGGGGTTTCCTCACCGGTATTTATTCTTTTGGCCGCCCTCCATTTTTTAATTCCCCGTCTTGATTACCTACCTTAACATGTTCCCCCTTCTCAAGTTCTTTTTGGGGTTACCCGAAGCTAATCCAACATGGCCATTGAAATCCCTTGCAAATGGGCCACTAAAATCATCCAGATAATCCATTCATCATTTTTCATTATTGGTTTCCATCAGCTCCATAGCCTCGTCGCCGACCCAAGGACAGCTTCACTACACCCAGAGCGGTGGTGTCTTTGCGCTTCTTCAATTGCTTCCGCTTGCTATTGGAAAAGGCGCCTCAGAGAAAAAAACACATTGCATTTGGTGATTTTATAGGGTTTTCATGGGATTTCATGGTGATTAATTAAGAGGGATTTGCACCATGGTGTTTTTGTTGTGGGATTCAATGCGGACATAACAAACAATTTCATGTGATATCACCGGCAATGTGACGAGCACCCCTTGGCAATTTGTAACAGTTTGCTATGATGAGCTACGGCCCATTTAGTTTGATTTACCGTTGTGTTAATACTGGACCTTCAATAGCAAAACTGTAAAATTACCAGAGGGTGAGCTTATTATAGGGAGGAATGGAAGCATATTTTTGACAGGCCAAGATTTGCGGAGTTGTGTTTTTTGGGTGATGGTGTGGAGACACGCCTGAAATCGTTGAAGTTTAACACCAACAAAAAAGGCATGATCTGAACACAATCAACATATCAACTAAAACAAAAAGAAGCATCCAGCAAAAGAGCGCAACACTGCTGGACCCACAGCCAATCTAGACGCTCTCAATTTGGAACTGCAGCCATCTTCCATCATATTCTGGTGGCGACAGAATGTAGAAGGACAGCGATTGTATGTTGTGATATCATCAAACAGGGTAAAACTAAAGAATACAAACAGTTTGTTCAAGTGTTCTGAACCTATAGGTCTCGATTTGACAAATTGTGCATACTTACTGTGCTTACATACACACAGTAGTACTTGCATACTTAGACCCACCACTATTTGTAGCTAGATCATGACTGCAGGTGGAACACCCTGACGAGCTGAAAATCTACGTGGAAACCCTGGCATTCAAGCCCCTTGGACCTGCTGGTGCCCAGTATTGATCACCCGTTGAACGGACAATATGGGTACCATTTTCAACTGACATTTCTCACTTCGAGGTTCCCATCCGGTAATCAATTCCGATGGCAGTGGAACATCCCCCATTCCGATGATTTTCCGATTGTAACATACATGTGTGATCATGTTTGCCGCGGGGTAACCCCCAACAAAAATACCTGATCAACGGCATCTCAGAGCTGTTCATTGTGAAGTGATAGGCTCCCCAAAAAAATCAGCGAAACCATTTGCACAAGACATTCATGACATTTCATGACCATTTATGATGTTACTTTTGTTTGCCTGCTTGCCTCGTCCATTTGTTTGCCATGTGTTTTTTGTGTTGTGTTTTCCTTTTTCTTCTTTCTCTGTTCTTTCTGAATTTCTGCTGTGTTTGTTTCTTCATGGTCCTTTTTTCTTTTCCCTTTTCCTTTGTTGTTCCGCACGTTGACCTTTTTGTTTGACTGTTCCGACTTTTTCCTTGGCTTGATTTTGTGCTTCATTTGCCTTTCATTTCTTCTTCCGCCTTTTTCAGTTGTTCCTGTTTTCTGTTCTTTTCCTTTCCTTCCTTTTCGTTTTAGTGTTATTCTATGTTCCTCAGTAAGGACCTAGGACTTTTACAGGATATACCACCATACTTTTTGGGGATGATTATCCAGCTATACCACCTGGTGCAATCGATCGGGTTCTAGATCGGTTTGGATCTAGCAAAACGATGTAAATTGAACCGTTCCATTCTTGTTATGGGTTAGTATAACCTTGCCTAAACCACTGCAAAGTCAGTGGGTAATGTTTGCCCAACCTAGTATACGACTCGTATAGGATATTTATATCAATGATATTGATCATACATTTCGGTCTGTAATCTTATATCTATTTTCGCACATCTATCATGTGGTATGTCTACTTGGAGGACCAGCCCACTCAAAAAAAATGATCAGGATCACCAAAGTTAGACTAAGTTAGTTTGGCCACTTATTCTTGTTTGATAACATGGTAGAGATATATATATATATAAGTGGTTAATAACCATAATTTAACCACATTTTTTTGTGGCGTAACATTGTAATCATGGTATAAACCGTTATAAAACCACCAAAAATTGCGCTATCTCCAACCATTTTTGGGGGGTCGTTTTTGCGAGGCACATGGGCAATGAAGTGACGGAGCTCCGGGTGGACAAGGCACGTCCGACAAACACGGATTGAGTCTAATCTAAATCTACTGGTAAATCTAAAAATCTAAATCTAGATCAATACATACTAGCCTTCTTTTTGAATCAGACTTTGAATCCACTGTGCCCAGAGTAGAGTAATTACTGGAGAGTAGGGCTCTTGCAGGGATACTGTACCATATACTATCAGGACAACCCCAAAACAATGACCATTGAGATGTTTTGACCATAGCTAGTCGCCGATCAAGGCGAGGTTTCACTCGGTTTTCATGGCCAGCATAGAGACAGGTTATTGACGCGTTCAATGAACTCCTGGTGAACAACGTGCAGCCTGGCTGAGTTTGCTTCAGGTTGAAACTTTCAGGATTCGTTTCGGTTTGAAAATGGGCCAGGTCCTGGCAAATTTTCATATGGAAACTGATGATCAACAGTTGGATTTGCGGGCAGCCTATTTTTAGGGATATTTCTCATGAGAAATCCATGGTGTAAACGGTTGATTCCCCTCGCCAGGTTGCTGGGTGCCAGGGCAATCATGGGTGGCAAATTTCAGGCCCAGGACCATTGTTTTTTTTTTTGCCATCACAGTTTTAGGCTACTGCCAATACCAAGTAGAAATTGAAAGTCATTTGGAGATGAATAATATGAGTAAATTTGAAGCACAGTCACATTGTGAATTTCCATTTCTAGATTCCTTTGGCTGCCATTGGGTTGCATTTGCTGGTGAATCAGCCGTCTAAGATGACAATCATCTTGGTTCACCCAATGATAGTTTTGGAATATGCATTTTCAACAGTTGTGAGTTATATTTGGTTGTTTATTTGTCATACATGTATATGTAATTATACGTGTGTATATATATATATATGTAATATGTATATAGTTGTATGAAAGAAAAAAACTATGGCTACGTGTCATTCATATAGGGTTGCATACAGGTATATATATATATATCTATCTAGGATTGTCACCTTCCAAGAATGTTTGTCTTCTTGACTCCGATGGTCAGATCATTCTGAGACTGGATCTGTTTCCACAGACTCTGGTCTATATAAGGTTATATACATATATATATAGATAGATGTATGCATATGGTTTTTTGGTTATGTATATATATATATATGATTATATGTGCCTATATGTATATAGAATTATATATATATATATATTTATATGCATATAGATATGCATGTAAATATTATGATATGACCATCAACTGAGTGGCTCCCTGACTTTCACCAAGGCCAACTCTCCCCCCGGGCACTGCCGCGGCATGGCGACAAATCCTCACCTACTGCGGCTCCTGCTACAAGCACCTCAGCGCTGGTTACCATGGAGAAACAGATTTAAAACCATAGGAGAACAATCGGAAAATGGTGATTGAAGCCAGACATATGGGGATCTAATGGTATTTATAGCCTTATAGCTGATTTATGATAACTAAGTTGGTGAACATACCTCCGACAACTATGGTTCATGTTTATAATGATTAAACCTATATCTATGGCGGGGTTTATAAACCAACTTATCGCTGGGGATATCAGGGTTTCTGAAGTCATGGGGGATCCCCAAGTCACCATGGCTTTCATTACTAAAATGATCGACTGGAATGATTTGACGTATCCCCATTTAAGGAAACGTACATGTTTTTAGTTTACTCTCCAATGTCAATAAAACGTGGCAATGGAAAATCCCCTATCAATGGAGGTTTCAACGATTTTAATGGGACAATCATCTATAGATATTATAGATGAGCTTATCAAAATTGACTAGAAATGTTGTTGAACATTTAGTGGCTCCAACGAAATATCTTCGCGCAATGGCTCCAACTTTTCTGTGGATTATTTCAATCGATTGGGTAGTAGACATATAATCATTTTTGTAAGAAATACTTTTTAACAGAACCAATCATTCAACATCAACCGGCATGTTCAAAATCCCCTTCGACAGGACATTTACCAACCCCTGAGACGACAATCGGATTGATCGGAGTCAACCAATTCATGGGGGATTTGATTAGTGAATGGCATTAGTTAGTGGGATAACACTGGGATTCATGGCCACTGGGGGAAGTTTTTGACATGGGAAATGGTTCCTGGAGCTAGAGGTTTTCTGTACTATTAAATGTTATTATGATGGATTACTGCTTGGGTTAAAGCTAGCATGTCATGGCCATACACTTTTGGTTCACTCTACATATCTCCCAAAATTGTCAACTACCAGCAGGGCAGCCATTTCATGGGGAAAGAATGGGAAATTTACCAGATGATATCGCCAGATACAAGACCCACCAAATGATTATCTGAGTCCAAAATACCCCAACATGTTGATTTTAGTTGGAACAAAAGATCTAGCACCATATTTTGGAGTTCGACTTGAATGGTGCTTCACCTCATCGCTTGCGTGGGTTACTTCATCCCAGTTGATTCAGGGTATGATGCTCGTCCACTGGGGTGAATTAACCCTCGCACTTAGGTGAACCACTAAATAATAAGCTGAGTATGTTTGGTTTCCCCCTTATATCCCCATCCCCGTATAATCCCCATATCATTGTCGTCTTCATAGAATCCCCATAGAACTCTGCCATCTCCAGGTTCGTGGGCGACAGCTATGGCGAACGTCTCCGCGTGATCAAGGCTCGAAGAAGTGGAGGAAGGGAAAATCTACAGGGTTTCCCCCGAGAAAGTTGTAATCACTTTATAATTTTCCTCACATGTCAAACCGTCAAACCCATTGAACCCGTTATTAACGGTGTGTTTGTCCAACAAAGTGGTATGGCAGTCCCCTTGGACTTTCCCCTGCCGAAACCAGCAATCGTTGAACGAAGATCGCAGGAAGACTGGGCCGCGGTGCAAGCCTCTGGGTCCAGGGATAAAGAGAAGGAAGGTGATGAGGCGAAGGAAGACACCTGGCTTTGGCCAGGATTTGGGGTAGGATGATGACTGACGATGTTTGAAGGAGATGGATAGGGATGTTACAGTGGCTTGAATCCATTGAACACTGGTGGGTTGGAGTGGGTGGATCCATTGTATAGTCTGTATCAACTTCAAGGATCGTCAGCTTTCCGAAACCAGCACTGGTTAGTTTCGGATTGTCCGCCAGGGATCATTTATAGGGGAATTGACGGATTTCCACCTGTGGCTCCCAAGAAATCAATCCAAGTTCAACAGGTCACTTACACCATGTTTGTTCCCCAAAAGCTCAAGCACCAAATGTCGTCGTCAGCAATGCCGACATCCCCAGGAAGAGGCCAAAGAGGGTAAAGAGGGTAAAGAGGGCAAGGAAGGCAAGGAAGGCAAGGAAGGCAAAGAAGGTGAAGAGGGCGAAGAAGCTGAAGGAGAAGAAGTGACCGCCGAAGAAGGTTCTGAATCCTTCAGTTTCGCACGCATGTGCGCCTTCAGTTGCGAAGTCATGGGCCAAAAAACTGAAGGCAGGGGGGGCGTCGGGGGTGCCCGTGCTGAGCACATGGTTCTGGGTGAAGTTTAATGACCACACTGTGACATCACTAGAATGAGGGTTAGTAAGGGGAATCCTCCTCAAATGGTCTTACCTCTGCTATTTTCGGGCTAGTGTATTGTTGTATAAGTTATATATTGTTACCAGTAGTACCGCACAAGGCGGTGGCGGAAGTTTCAAAAATAGAAACCCTATAGGAGCAGCTCGTTGCTGTGAATGATGGATGACAGAGCGAACCCANTGGAGGCAGCGCAGTGTTGTTGTGGTTGTAGTTGTAGTTGTTGTAGTTGTAGTTGTAGTTGTAGATGTAGATGTTGTTGTGGTTGTAGTTGTAGTTGTAGTTGTATTTGTAGTGCAGTGCAGTGTAGTGTAGTGTAGTGTAGTTGTAGTGGTTAGTGTGGTTGTAGTTGTAGTTGCTGTAGCTGTTGTAGTTGTTGTAGTTGCTGTAGTTGCTGTAGTTGCTGTNGTGTAGTGTAGTTGTAGTGGTTAGTGTGGTTGTAGTTGTAGTTGCTGTAGCTGTTGTAGTTGTTGTAGTTGCTGTAGTTGCTGTAGTTGCTGTAGTTGTCATGGAATTGAAGTTGTAGTTGTAGTTGTTGTAGTTGTAGTTGTAACGGTAGTGGTTGTTCTGGTTGTACTTGTTGTAATTGTTGTAGTTGTTGTAGTTGTAGCTGTCATGTAGTTGAAGTTGTAGCTGTAGTTGTTGTAGTTGAAAGTTGTTGTAGTTGAAGTTGTGTTGTAGTTGTTGTAGTTGTAGTTGTAGTAGTTGTAGTTGTAGTAGTTGTAGTTGTAGTTGTTGTAGTTGTAGTGATNGTAGTTGAAGTTGTGTTGTAGTTGTTGTAGTTGTAGTTGTAGTAGTTGTAGTTGTAGTAGTTGTAGTTGTAGTTGTTGTAGTTGTAGTGATTGCTGTGGCCGTAGTTGTAGTCATAGTCCTAGTGGTAGTTGTAGTTGTAATGCAGTGCAGTGTAGTGTAGTTGTAGTGGTTATTGTGGCTGTAGTTGTTGTACTTGTAGCTGTAGTTGTTGTAGGTGTTGTAGTTGTAGTTGTAGCTGTCGTGTAGTTGAAGTTGTTGTGGTTGTTGTAGTTGTAGTT
>BGPT01001884.1:22771-62399 GCA_003297045.1 Symbiodinium sp. clade C Y103
GTAGTTGTAGCTGTAGTTGTTGTAGGTGTTGTAGTTGTAGCTGTCATGTAGTTGAATTTGTAGTTGTAGTTGTTGTAGTTGTTGTAGTTGTAGTTGTAGTTGTAGCTGTTGTAATTGTAGCGGTTGTTGTGGTTGTAGTTGTAGTTTTAGTTGTAGTGGTAATGTACTGGTAATGTAGTTGTAGTGGTATTTGTGGTGGTAGTTGTAGTGGTAATGTAGTTGTAGTTGTAGTTATGGTTGTACTTGTACTTGTGNGGTATTTGTGGTGGTAGTTGTAGTGGTAATGTAGTTGTAGTTGTAGTTATGGTTGTACTTGTACTTGTGCTTGTACTTGTAGTTGTGGTGTAGTCACATTCAAACTTCAAAAATCGTCCCGAAACCCTCCTTTTTTAACACTTTTGACATGGAAATGTGCTTCGCGCCACAGCGCCGTGCACTTTTTCGACATCTCAACTTCCAAAAGCGCTCGGAAGCTGACAGTTTTTAACACTTTTCACTTCCAAATGTGCTTCGCGCCACAGCACCGTGCTCTTTTTCGACATCTCAACTTCCAAAAGTGCTCCGAAGCTGACAGTTTTTAACACTTTTTACTTCCAAATGTGCTTCGCGCCACAACGGCGTGCAATTTTTCATGTCTCATCTGCCAAGATGTCTCCGCACCCGCCGCTTTAGCGAGCCTCCTTTTCGACCCTCCGAAGCCACAAAACATTGGAAAAACACAGTGTTTCGCGACTTTGCTACATTTTCGCGCACCTGCATCTTCTCTCTTCTGACTTTCTCGTCTCTGATCTTGTCTCTTCTGACTTTCTCCCTGTCTGAGCTCTTCACATCTTTGCTCTTCACATCTTGGCTTTTCCATCTCTCCATATTGTCGGAAGGTTTAGCTTCTAAACTTCCTTCGATAATTCAGCCAGATGGTTCTGATTTCATTTCCCCAGCTACGCAGCCTATGTCTCGGGTGCAACGTATTGCCAGTGTTTCGCTACAAAGCCTGTTGCACAACAGACTCGCTCGCACTCACCGGCTGACTTACATTGTGTTACATTTCTCCTAGTTTCATAAACCCAATTTGGACTGGTCTTACTATGATGATCAATGAGATTTTAATGAGTATGCCGCAGTATGCCATATTCAGCCCATGAATTTCCATAAATTTCCCATATGTTTTCCCACATCATGTCATTCCATGTCATCCCTTCCCTTCAGCCTGGATGGACGAGCTGTTGAAAGTCTTTAACGTGACCCAGCTGCGTTGTGCGGTTTCTGTGTCCACTGTGTTTCTTAGATTTTTTGGGTTGGACAGTTGGTTTCACTATGGTTTCATTATGGTTTCATTATGGTTTCATTATGGTTTCATTATGGTTTCATTATTGTTTCATTATGGTTTCATTGATTGGATTATGTTTCATTCATTGTTTGTTTTTTTTTCGATTTTTCCTGCTTCAAGGGTTTGACACTTTGAGATGTGTGAAGCGATATGTGTTCTGAACACTAGTCTGAACACTGCTAAACTCGAATCTTAGTTTGACAGTTTGACATGTTTTCTATTGTTCGGCCCTCCTTGGGATGATGATCCTGTCCTGATCCTCCGGTAATCAGCTCCATGGCTGGCAAAGTCTCCATAGTTCTTTCCGTGATTTTCCCGGCGAACCAGACCTCTATATTTCGGGATGCCCTCTGGTAATTTGTTACAGTTTGCTCTTGAAGCCATGGCCATAGAAATCGTGGATTTTCCCATTCGAAATGGTGATTTTCCATAGCTTTTGGTATGTTTACCAGAGGGATCAACACTCGCCATGTGCCACCGGACCCAGATCTTAGTGGAGATGATCTCGAGCCCCGTGCACCTGCAAGAGGATTCCAAACGTGCAAGGGAGTCGCCAACATGGCATGGCATGGGTCAAAATTTCAAGACCTAGAAAAAAATAAGACAGATTTCAGACTATATGTTTAGTATTCACCAAAAACAAATGATTGAGGTTGATTGGGGAAACAAAGTTCGACCCATACCCATATGGCAAAATGCTGCTAAAGGGACAAAAACGCCTTCAATGAGGAATTATACAATGAATCTCCATTCCTTTAGAGTTACATATTATATAGTAAATGCTGTACTTGGTGTTTCGCCAAGCTGGTGGGCTACAACCCCAGTTCATTCAGTGGGGTAAATATGGCTAGTCCTGTTGTAACTGGGATGAACTAATCCACTCACTATATAACTCTTCCTAATCCATCCCATCCCCCGTGTTAATTATTAAAGTTATTAAACGCCCACGTTCTATAGTTCCAAATTTGTGGAAATGTCCCGGACTAGCATGGTTTCGTTTGGGGATGTTCAACATGAACGGGGGAAGGGATTATAATTTGGGCGGCATTTCACAAGCCTTTGGATCCTGATTCTAACAAAAAGACAATGGGATTTCATGGGGGATGAATGACTGGGGATATTCCACGGGATATAATCTACGTGACCACCACCTATCCTTAATTTGGGGACATGATAGGAATGTTTGATGGGAATATTTGATATTTGATGATGAACATTTGTTGGAGGTCCATGTTAGATGTTAGATATCAAGCAGGTAGAATTACACTGCAAATTCAACATGGAAGCAGTCCAATTTTCCACTGCAACATCACCCATTGTGATCAGATGCAGAATTCAATGAATGGATCTAAGGGAAATCTTCAGGAAACGATTTTGTGTAAACAGAAACTACAAACGAAGGCTTGTCCCCCAAATGTTCCATAGAATGGGGGCTGTTTAATATGAATGGTGGTCATTTTACATCATCCCATTGCTAGCTTAGTTACCCTCTGGTGAACTAACATAGCTATTGAAAAATGGTGATTTATAGTGGATTTCCCCATTAAAAATATTTAAGAATGGTGATTTTCCATAGTTATGTAAACGTTTACCAGAGGGTATGTATTTATGGCATTGGCTTTTACCACATTCATTAATCATCAATCATGAATCACTAAGACCAAGAATTATCTTAGTTACCCCATGTTATCACAGCCATCCCCAGTTGATGGCTGTTCGGCAGGAGTGCGATCTGCTGGCCATCAACTTGATCACCAAATCCCAGGCCAAAACGATGACTTCTGGTGTATATGTATATAGATATATATATATATATATGTATATAATATATATATATGTATAAATTATATGTGTATAATCCGAGAGAGAGAGAGAGAGAAAAAAAAAATAGAGATGTAAGCAAGAATTATAAATAATTTTGATTATGATATTATGATTTATGTCAATTTTATGTCTCAAACTGGAGAACAGGTCCAAAATTGCAATTTCAATTTGGCAAATTTATGATAAACCATTTGATTTTGGGGGCCAGGGCAACACCAATCCACTTTTCTCTGCAGGTACAATATTTAAGACTTTAAGACCTAGAAGCCAACACGAATTGGAAATTAAGAGCTTTGTTGGTCATGTTTGCCATTTAGAGCCATCCTTTTTGGGAAGTATTGATGTCTCTGTATTTGTAGACTGTTGGTTCATTGGAGCCAATTCCTCTGATCATGGGCGCAACGTGGCGGACATCCATAGGTTTGTTCAAGTAACGCCTCGATTATGCATGCCTTCGGATGGTCAAAACTCATTTTGGTACAGGAACATCCTCGTTTTTGATAATGTAGCCTCATTTTTTGATGCCTCAACCACAGACTTTTTCTGAGCTTGTTTTCACACATGTTGGCCGCTTTACTAAGCTCGCCATGAGCCGAGCCGCTGCCAGTCGATTGACTTTGAAAAGTTCAAGCCTGTGATGTTGGCAGCACTGCGATCCCTGCTGCCCGGCGAGGGCGTAGTTCTTGAGGGTCATCAATACATTACTTGGAGGATCATCCCGCTTAGTAAGTTGTTAATAACCATAGTTTTAACAGATGGGATATGCCACGGAATGGGGGCACTTACGATCACCAGGGTCATAGTTTATTAACCACTTCCCCGATTCGTAGGATTATCCTCCGGGATTCATATACCCATTTTCAGGATTCCCATGATGGGATGGATGGCAATTTTCACCATGTCTTGACCCTAAACAACAGCTTCTGTCTTCAAAAACCTCAGTTTCACCAGTTTCCGAAGTCACGAGGGAACAGGGGAGAGATGCAGCAGCCCTACGCTGAAAAGGAGTGGTCGCTGTTGTGCCGAGGCTGCCGAAGCAATGGAGCACTCTCCATGAGAACGTCCCTCAGCTACTCCAATTGGGGTCATCCACCTCGGAAAAATAGGGAATCCCTCAGCTTCAGGAATTTGAGAATATTTTAATTTTATATATATATATACAGTATATATATATATATATATCTATATATCGATATGTATGAATTAGAAATACACATATATTTATATATATTTCATGATGTTTTATGTCATTTGCCGAGGTATTGGAACATATTGGAACCCCATTTCTGGCCGCTCGCAGAAATGACGGTGAACACCAACGAGATAAGCAGAGGTTTTGTTATGGTCATGGTCCAAGCATGGTCCGGTTGCCATCGTCCATTGATGGTGATGTTTTCAATCCGATCATTGCCATTTTGTTGTGCAGAAAAAACATCACAAGATGTGGTGGCTCTTCATCGCCAGATGTTGGTTCCAAGTTTGATCCCACAGATATATGTATGCATAGTATATAATAAATATAATATAAGTATTAGTATAATAGAGATTAATAAAGTATATGTATCTCCCACAGACCCCACAGTATTGTCCCCAGGCCTGGGAGTGGCTGTGGACCACTGTGGCGCGAAATCTCAATGAATCCACTATGAAGGCAACGGGACAGACGTGGCGGAGGTTTTTCTCGTGGCACAACATTGATGCAACTCGTATGAAAATCATAACAACTTGTACGGCATGTTAACTTTTGCATATGTTGAATGGTTGGGAAGAACTTAGAAAAATGCTCTCTCCCTCTCTCTCTCTCTGTAATTGATGGAGAGGTATGGTATCCTATTTTGTTCCGATTTCTTTTGTTCAATCAACGGATATTGAATTCGATCAGAGGAAAACAATACCTCAGCCTCAAACCATCTCAAACCCAAGCCTTCTGCAAAGAGACATTGTTTCACCTGACACCGTGCCTTGTAAATCTAAAGGGTAACCATTCGTTTTGATTGCTTTGACAGCCAAATAGTGATCAAACATGGCTATAATTATAGAAACTCCCCAACACAGAAATAAGTCTCCATCTATAGGCGATTCTCCCGATCTGTAATTAGAGGCTATGCATCATGATATGTAGCCAAGTTTGGTAGATCCCAATTCTAGATGCGGTTTTATATGGTTTTTATCATGTTTCATCCTTGCTTAATGGATTCTAATGGTACAGTTGCCCCATACAGGGTGGTACCCTCCGGTGAAAAAGTTGGTTTATTATCCCGATGAACTAGTTAGATATTACCACCACAAATCTTAGTTAAACTGGACTAATTTTCACCAACTTAGACCCTGTAGGCATGGAGAACCCCAACGTTTTCTGAACCCCATGGCAGGTTCGAGCTTTTAAGCCCTTCAACGTGAAGCTCTTCAGGAACCTCACGGAAGAGTGTCATGGCGAACCGCAACGGAGGGGGGGAAGCTTCACGGGAGTTCAATACGTGTTTATCGCGAACCACTATAACTTATGGATTATGATTCGGGATATATCCAAAACACATGGATTACTGTATAAATCGAGTTATCCACTCAATCTAGTGCAAAACGCTGTCATAATCTAATGCGCAGAATCCAACTTTTGGGACCTTGGGGATATCGCGCTAGCGAACTGCATTGCCAGGCTGGGGGGCCATGTGGATGGGGATGTGGTGGATTTGGTGGTGCCCTGGTAAGTCCAAGCCATAGCAAACCCCGTGAAATTTCTGATGGTAAGTAGCTGTGAAAAGATATGTTTCATATGATGTAAAGCTGTAAAGCATACAGAATCGTGGGTTGAAGGTTGGCGCATGGGATTTAAATGGATTTAATCAAATTTAAGCCCATCGCTGATGTTTAACCCATGCACCAAAAAGCGAACCCAAAATAGAGAGAGAGAGAGAGCACTAAATTTATAGTTATGTTTCTTTTTCGGTGTGCTTGCTCTGCAGTAGGAGAACTCACATTTTATTGACCGGCACAGTGACACTATAGGGAGTCATACATTTTCTGCATGTTATACAGTCAGTTATACAATCCACATCTACCCTCTGGTAAACTAACATAGCTATGGAAAATCACCAGTTTTTTTTTTCATGAGTAAATCAGCTATTTCTATGGCCATGGCTTCAATCGCTGTGTTAGTTTACGCGAGAAAAAAAACGGCCTTCACCGCGCCGTCCGAGTCATTTGAACCGTTTCCGCGTGGACATCTTCACGGCCTTCTTCGCCAAGAGCACCGCGTCGCAGGATCTCTTCAAACAGCCCCCTGCCGGACCGGGCGGTTGGAATGGACATGGAATGACCTGGGATTATTTGAGTGGACTTGGTGACTTGAATGAAAGAATGGAGATGAATTATATAATCATAGTGGGTCTTGTTTTTTTTTTGTGTGTGTGCAAGAGTGGGGCTTTCACCCTACAAGTTGAACTTAGTTAAATATAGTTAAACTAAGATAACAAAGAGAACGGGACTCGGTGGGGTAAATGTGTTGTAACTATAACGCTGGTTTCTTTTAAGGGTAGGCCCCCGCTCAGTCCACTCCAAAAATGATATTATATGTCTATAAAAATTCACATTGCTCTCTCACTAAGCAGAATGGGCCCTTGTAGCACCCCTCGAGGCCCCAAGATGATCCAAGATTAAGTTGCAGCAGCACAGGTCTCAATCACGTTTGCGCTACATCGCAGATCGTGTGCTGCAGTCTTCCTCCGACATGTTTCAAAAGAACAAAGATGAAGCTCGGCATTTGACGCTGCCTGGGGGAATTTCATGGAATTTCCCAATAATGGCGTCAAAGCCATGTGGTCCAGGAAGGTTTGGTATTGGTCTCATGACAAGTACTGTAAGGCAGTCAAAGGACATGTTGGGAGCAACAGCGCTTACGAAGGGTGGCTCAATGTTTTTGTTCAGTCATTGGCTGATGATTTAGCAGCATTTCACGTGAGGGGATTTTTTTGGTGACAATCTTCACTTGGGTGAGATCTATCATTTGATGTTCCCTCCTGTGTTAGTTGCTGTTAGTTGTATCTGTATCATCATGTTTGATCCTTATGGCTTTCGAAAGGTTCAATTCCCCATTCTTGTTGGCACCTGTTGGCGAGCATCCGCATTGTTGATGCTGAAGCACTTTCCTGGGACTGGGGCTGTGATTGAAGGGATTCTTGGCAGGGAAGCGTTTTTGCCTATCAACTCTGGGTTTGTTTCCTTTCAAGACTCTTTGCGCGGGGGTCAACAGTGGGCACGTCAAAATCTGAGTGGTGAATATGGAAAAAACATGCCCCATCTAAAAACTGAAAATGACAAACCGTGGAATGTTGATAAAGCAATAATGAACCACCCATAGTTTGATGGTTTATACAACCCATTTATGGTAACTGGGGATGGTAGCCGTCAGAAGTTGACCTCGGCCGCTTTTACAAAGGAGACTTTGGATGATCTCTCTGCGTTGGGTTTGCGCCACGTTGGTGTCTGTGCCGCAAGCACTTTAGGGGGATATCAGGCGGCCATGAGAATGGGTCCAGAATTGGTTATAACATTAAATATCCCTAAGTGATGGCAATTGCAATGCGGAAAATGCGCTTTTAGACCGCTGGATCGGGAAATTTTAAACCGCTGGATTTTGGAGACCCAAATTATATTTGGCTGTTGATCAAGCTGCCAAATGCTGGCAGGCTTGGTTGCTGGAATGACGTATATATAACAATTAATTATATATAAAGCATTGTGAAGCTATCAGAGGTATGAAAGTGGCAGCAGAACCGGAATCAAATGGAACACTGCGAGCTTGGATTGCAAATATATATATATATATACACATATATATATATATATGCATATTCATATACATAATATACAAGGAAAGATATACATATATTCCATCTCTCCATTTAGCATTCTTTCCCTTCCAACATTTTGCAGACCTCAACCGCTACTGGTTGCTCCCAGTCTACGAAGGCAAGCAGGAGCTGATGTAGAGAGAACTAAAGATAATCGCCTCAAACTGTGGAAAATTCCAACTTAAGACTTGTAAAAGTTACCCTTTGGTGATCAAGCATAGCTATATATATGGAAAATCAATGAACCTCCTCCATTTAGTTCGGGGATTTGCCAGCTAAAGTCCGGTTTGATTCCTGGATTTGACTTCATTTTCATCCCACTTCCAGGTTTCCTCCAGAGCCATGGTGAAAACTGGGATTACGCAGCCATAGTTGACAATGGTCATCAATCCATACGGCTTGTTTGACAACGACTGTTTCAGGATTTCAAATGGATGACCAGCCCCACTATGTTCATCCCATGAAACTTGACCCCAGCAGAGCTGGTATCCCTCTGGCTTCAGCGAATCTCAGGCTATGGCATTCCCATTGAACTCTTCGGTCCCTTCGCGGACTGCTGCGTGGAGGTCATGCTTCCCTTGATCCAAGAGATACCCAACGACTGCGTACGCCGTGGCAAGGGATGGGCCGGTGGGACCCAGGGATGCCCTGTTTTTTGTTGCTCGGAAATTCGTGGAACTACCCATTCAGAACATGCAGTAGTTAAGAGTAGTTGTCAATTTTATCAATGAGTTATCAGTAGTTTGCTTTTAGCTATTGTATGAATACATGCATTTCGCTGTGTTATAATTACATGCAATCTATATATATATATATATATAGAAATGTGTACACAGTCATATATATATATATATATACATATATTCTAATCTAGATTTCAAGCATTTTTCAATTGTTAGGTCTCAGGTGATATCAGCGATTTTTATCCCCCGGGCCCCTGGGCGCCACGAAGCAGGTAAGCACCAAGCTGATTTGGTGTCCAAAGGACAAGGCACATCAAATCCAGGCGCCCCGGGCGGAGGGGAGTTTCCAACAACGGGTGGCTCAAGCTCGACCCACTTGCACGACCGGCTGATGGGATAAAATATATCATTAATGTGTGTATATATATATAATTATACATATAATATATATATATATATAATATATCATCATATAATTTATATCGTTCATATACCTAAATTGTCATTATATAATTGCTCATTATTGTTTCAAGATCGATTCTGAAAATCTGGCTAAGAGGTCTGAAAGTTTAGCAACATGTTGGTGGAGAAGTTGATTGTCTCAGGCTGGCCATGCTACAGCACACACAACATGTGATTTTGTGTCAGCATATTATGTGGTAATATGTGTCTGTGTTACATGTAATATATGTATGTGATGGTCATATTGGTCAATGTCCCTATCCAAGAAAGAATTCCTCCTTAATTGCTGCAACACATTAGTAGCCAGGACCACGGATATTGCATACGGAGGATGGAAGACCACATGCAAGTGGAGGGATGCCAACCAGCCACAATCTTGTTGATTGGTACAGTCTGGTAATCAAAGGTGGCAAGTCTGCGAAACTGATTTGTCCTGGGTCTGTCTGACCATAGGGATACCGGGATACTCCAAAATGACCCTTTTCATTGATCCATGGCTACCCCCATTTTCCGATAAACCCAAACGCACTTGTTGGCTCAATCTCGTTCCCCGTTGGTCATGTCGGTCACCCAAATCTCATGGGGAAAAGGATGGGCTGCTGACTGCCAATTTTTGAAAATTGTGCTACAGAAGCCCGTGTAATCCCGTGTAAAACATTGTATTTTTTTTTTTGGGCCTTATCACTATGGTGAGATTGCTGTATACCTCCTTGGTGTTTTTGATTTGGTATAAAGCCAAGCGCCATATTTCAGGTCCTTCTCACGTGGGCTATTCGCCCGGGGTTTCCCCATGTTTCCGATCGCCGGCTTTAAACGTCACCAAGGAGAAGGACCTGCACGAGCACATGATGATTGAGGGTTTCCGCTGGTCCATCGGCCCCTTGAATGAAACTGGCGGGGAGATGTGTGAGTTTGATGTGATTCAAATCTCCATGATTTCTGGGCAAATTATAGTGAAACTATCCAGTTGTTACATGAAGTTTCACGTCGAATCCCCCTGGTTCAAAACTGTTGGCCAGGGACTTTTGTTTGGTGGAAAACAGGCAAATTATAGTGACCTGTGACCTCATTGAAATCATGATTAGTAGGGGAATCACTCCCAAATGGCCTTACTGAGCTAACCGGTCTCTTCTTGCTTGCAGGGGAGGGGCCACAGGGAAGGGTGCGGCCTTACTTCAGCTCAGTGAAATACTGTATTATAACTTGCCCAGATTTAGCCAGATGATTTCGAAGGAACTGTTGGGAACTATTTTGAAAAGGGTTGGTGGTTGATAGGTCGACTTTGGATAACACATATGAACAGTTTTGGAGGAACATGTGATATTTTACTGGAAACAGATCTTTGGCAAGGCATCCCTTAAGATGGCATGATACTTTAGACTCTAAGGTTGGCCATGTTGTTGCCGCCTAAAGATTTACCGTTTGGCAACGGTTGGTGATTTCAAGTTATTCATTTACTTGTTCGGTGGCTCCCGGGTTGAAAAAAACATGCCCCATATTACAACATTGATTATATTTGGACCCTTGAAGCTGTTTGTTTTATACAGTTTGATCCTATATGCTTTTTTGGCATATTTGCTAGACTGACCACTTTTGAGTCTGATGATTTTCTCTCCAGTACTAGTCAATCGTTCGTATCCATTGGTCATATTTACTCTGAATGTCTATAATCCCATCCCCCTAAAATCAAACACCCCCCATTCTATGGTCCCAAAGATGTGGTTTCATCCCCTACATCCACCCTGGTGACTCTTGGGACTGTTTAATATGGGATGTCCAAAAGTCACCTATCGTCAGATGGTGTCAGATGTAGCCCATAGGTCTTACTGCTCGAGTGCTGGTACGCACCATCATGGATGGTTCAACGGCTGTGATGTCGCTCTGCTGGACGGCAGTGATAACCTGGAGATTCATGGGTCAAAACCACTACCAAAATCGCTCGTGAATACCATTTTTTTAAGCTGGGATTTATGGATGCTCATTCCCAAAAAATCATGGTATGGATTGGTTTTGACCCATACCCAAATGAAGATCTTTGAAATTGCTGCCTGGTGTGGGTGGTCAGCCTGGTCAGTCGTTGTGATGGCTTAGAATCGGTGGTGTGACCATTGATTCCAAGAATTCAAAAGAATCATGAAGAGTCCAGGGGTAGAGGCAACAATGATTTGAGGAGAATTATAGGGATAGAACTCAACAACTTGACATCTCATATATGATTAACCAAGAGTTTGTTTGGCCTGTCCTTACGTATGCACACCGTACACATTTTTCCGGGAGCACTGGCCTGTGGACAGGAAAGGAATCTGACGGGGTAGGAGCAGTTTCCAACATGACAACATATGTAATAGACATGATCATATTTTCCATGTACAACAATATCTCATTTGAAGTTCCGTATTCCCATACAAATTCCAAAAAAGAAACAAGCAACATATCCAACAAACAGATGAATTTCTTGAACATGATTAGGTGCATGGAATCTCAGAAACAGATCTTTTCTGGTGTCCCTCCAAGGCAAGCCATTCATTTCGACGACTCGAGACGCTTGCGCCGGGCCTTACAAGACGCCCCGCGGGTTGCCTGGCGGTTTGCAACCCCAAATGTTTACAGAGATGTGGAAAAGCCACCCTGAAGGTAGATCATCCAAGGAAAGCTCTGGCTTTTCCACATCTATGTAAAGATTTTCCTCAAGGTATGTTTGTTATTTCAGGCCGACCACATGATACAAGCTATGTTGTTGTGCATTGAAATGTGGGGGAAACGAATTTTCACTTAGAATTCTCTTGGACTGACCGTTTCACCTTCAAAAGAGGTGCTATATTTCTTAGCCAACAGTATAGTATATACAGTATATATATATATATATACATGTATAAATGCATACATATAGCATATATACATATATACATATTTATCTATTGTTCTATCACCGGAAATGATGGCAAACATACCGGCATTGCCCTTAAGGAGTTAAGCTTCACCGGCGCCAAGCGCTTCCCCAGGTGGATCGAAGTGTGTGGCAACTGGCTGTGCAGGTCGGAAGCCAGTCGATCTCTCCGCTCTTTTGGGCGCTGAGGAGCGAGGGAGGGGAGGTTTTGGTGCTGAGCTGCTGAATATCTCATCCCCCCATTTTTTATTTGGGATCGGGTTCTGATATAGAAACATCACCAGGGACTTAGCTATCATGGAGGTTCATCCCATCCAGGACTGTCGATTATGACCATCCATTTTGAGGCAAAATCAACAGATCCACCTGCTTTCATTTCCCAGCCATATTGGCAAGACACAAAACATCTGCAGCCTGTTGGATTTGAACAGTTCCAACTTTTGTGCATTTTTTTGGGGGTCACTATAATGTAATGTTCTTGAATGCCACCATCCATTACGTTCCATTACTACTTGTGGGTGAAAGTTAGATTGTTATAATTAGAGCCAACCATTGGACTTTGACCCCAGTCGGGGATATAGCGTAATATAGCGCCTACAACTATGGTAATATAACAGGCTCATTCTACAGTCTCCAGCATCCTCCTGGACGGAGAGTGATTTGATGATGTGATGCTGGTGTGATCGGATGGTGATGGTGATGTCGATGACCATGATGAGGATCGTGCGGTGGAGGACCATCAACAAACCCAGGAAAATCCCAACGTAATTCATACCCAATTTTACATATATCCCGCTGTCCATTCTGATCCTATCACAATCCCACCTTTAATATCCCATCTTTTTCAACTCCAAAAACTCCAACCATTTCGTTCGCTTCTTCCCAGCGAACTCAACCTCCATGGCTAGTTTGGGGATTCCCAAGCTTGCCCAGGAGTGGTGCGCATGCAGCGGCCAAGACGATGATCGAAGATGTCCTCACCATCCGTGCCGTCACGGGGCCCACAGATTCCTTTGGGGGAAATCTGCATGAAACCTGCGAAAATCCATCAAAACAGGGCAATCACTACCTAAATATGGTAGTTCCGCGTAGCTATGGAAAATTGCCCATTTATATATGATCTACCTTTCAATCTTTTGAACACGTTGATTGACCATTGTTATGTGTGTTATGTTGAATTACCAAAGAGTAATTCCAAACTTATTCAAAGAACACTTTTTCCTGCAGACTTTCCCTGGGAAAGAAAGCAACCCATGGATTTTGATGTCAGACCCAGATCTGCAGAATTGATTTACCAAAAGCATCCAAAAGCTACATGTTCTGAGTGGCCATGGGCCACATGTGAGCTACTGTAGCAGTTACAAGCGGCTTACAATGATGTCCTTAGTCCAAGGAAATCATAATCCAATTTTTGAATGTTAAGTCTCATATGTGTGCAAGTACTGTTTCATGTGTATCTGTATTCATGTTTGGTGATGTTTTTTTTTTTGCGTATGCTTCTCGTAGCATGCCTACCAACAAAGATATGACCTCCACCAAACATGGTGAAAATTCAATAATGTCAATACTAAACCAGCCTTTAAAAGGCTAAATGGTGGGATGGTGGATGCTTTCTGGGTATATCATTGAGGCTTTTGGCACGGCCTAGGACAGAGATAACTACTACTATGGTGCGGACCAGCTCTTTAAGCTGCTTGGCAAACGGGAGGGATATGTCAAGGCTGCGGATCATGGGGATGTATGGGACTGGCATGTAGTTGTATGATACTATGTATACTGTATACTGTATAATTGCATATATACATGTATCTATTCTGATTTAACTATATATAATATATATATGCAAATAGAGAGAGAGAGAGAGAGAGAGACAGACAGACTATACAGTTTGCACCTTCCAGAGAAAGAGAGAGAGAGAGAGAGATAGAGAGACGGACAGATGGGTACAATATCTATTTGACAGTTTGATCATAGGAAGTGGTGATTACTTCAGGAATATTAATAGAAACCATGATACAACCATATTTATGGCTGACAGTCCACTATTACACATGCATATATCATATACATATACATATATATATATATACCATATAACTATATACAACTATGTGGACAGATAGGTAAAAGGATAGCTGGATGGATGGATGCATTGGTATACCGCTTGGTATCCGGTCTCTTACTTCACTTCGAAATAGCTGTCCCTGTTGAGGTACCAGCCCAACATCGCTGACAACATTTTGCGCATCACGACGTGCAGAGTTTGGGGGGTTTATCATGACATGAATGGGATCTAAACATCTAAAATGGGATATATCATTGGAATTTGATATACATGCGTAAAAAAACAAAACAAATGACGATCAAACTGTTTTTCTTGAGAATGCTGCGCGCCAATTATACCCTTTTGTAATTTATTGTGGTTTGCTATGGGCAATTACCCTTTTAAATTGGGTTTTATCATCGAACTAAATCGGCTATTTTCCATAGCTACTGGAGAGCATGTTTTGGCTGCAAATGGTGTTGCTTGAGACTAGGATACTCCTGCTATCCAAAATCCATGTTTTTGTGTTCACCGAAACCGAAGAACATACAACAAAAATCGAAAACATATACACAACAAGCCAGCTTAGGGGCTTACCAGGTAGGCCCTGGGCTCTTCGACAATCCCACGGTGGAGATTCTCACCTGGCAATGGTAACCCCACACCTTGCATAGCAAACTAGTTCCTACACTGGGGATACCTCAATAAATGGATGGTTTATAGTTTATAATGGAAAATCCTATTCAAATTGGATGATTTAGGGGTTACCCCCAATTTTAGGAAACCTCCATATAGACACATCCATTGCCATGTGTCGAGGTTGTGTTTCTTGGGTTTTTACCTCAGTAGGCGCTGGAATTCGATGCTGACATCCCTTAAGCCAGGGGATGTTCAGGGGGGCTGTCACCTCATTACAGTACATAATATTACATATTACATTACCATTCATTACCTATCACCTGAATCGATTTAGGGCATGTCATTATCAAACTCGAGCATTAATGATCCCATTCGGTTTGGTGGTCTCCGGTGTTGCTGAAGGATGTTCCAGTCTCAACAAGAGGTGGTATATGAAGAAGTGGTCCAGATGTCTCACTCATTGAGCGCCTTTGAAGCGCCACCATTTTTCAAATGTGAGATCAGATGGAAAACCATCGAACTAAATGGAAAATGGCAATGAGAAATCCACAAAGAGAATGGAGGTCTTAATGCACAAATGATCTATAAATGGGACCAATTGTCCATTGCCATGAACCTTCAGAGGTTAGAGCAAATCGCAGTCGTAACTGCCTCAGTGAAGATCCAACGCATCCAATTGAACGTTCTGAGGCGTTTGCCGAGACGGTCTCCATGGTCTCGGCTGGTTCAATGTCAACCCCGGAGTAGGAATCCAGTGCTTTAGTGATTCTAACAATAGATGGTCCATGATGGTCTCCCCCCAAACTAGTGTTGTTTCTGAGAAGCCAATGGTTAAAATGAGGCGCCACTGTAAAATAAGAGGTGTTAAACCCCAGCTGATCATGTATCCTAGGTGAGGCACCATTCTTGGCGGAGACATTGTTGAACGGTTTGATTTGGCGCTCACACAAGAGTCAGGACACCTCGTCCGGAGAACGGGGAAGATCTCCGGAAAACGACCCGACATTTCGAGCCATGACTGAACATTGTAACATTACGCCATTACGTGCTGACACCATCGTTTGCCCAAGAATTCAAAGGGCATTACATGGCTGCAGCTGAAAATGTAAGGTCCCGATCCATAAGAGATTGAATTCATTTGAGACCATTTGTGTAACTCCTTCGTTCCATACGTCCGGATCACCGCGTACCGATCCATACCCGTTTCTTGAGCCATAGCCACATATTGATATATGATAGACTTCTTACAATCCTTCAACATCTATCTACTTCTCAATTTAGGGCCGGGGGGGGCTCGGGGGACAATAGCTCAGTTGGTTAGAGCATACAGCTAACATCCGCACGGTCCACAGTTGACACCTTCAAGGGACCATCACCAGCATAGAGGTTCTGTGATGCAACTAGCGATTGTAATATTATTTTCCAGTCATTCTAGAAACAAAAGACAAACTACCGCGTTCTGCCAGAACATTTTGGAACACAACCCCCTTGGTTTACAATTGATGTCCACATTCAATTTTCGTATCCCAACTAGGTTCACGGCCAGTTCACGGCTCATATTTCGCCGTGAATCAAAATGACATTCTGATGATGCATAGAAACCAGTCGGATCAGCGTAATTCCATGGGTTTCTAGTGTCTGTGTGTTCATCATGTCTGCAAAAACGCCATTTTTTCGTCTCTGCAAAATGCGAGTCAACTACTTGCACTCTCACCAAATTTTGGTCAAGTGGCTNAGTGGCTCAAGAAGGTGACAGCACTCATGTGTCCCAAGTTCTTTCGACTCATAAAATAACATCCCTTCTGGTGACGTAATAGCAACCCTGGTGGTGACGCAACATGATTCTTCCATATAACATAAAATCCCTTCTGGTGACGTGCAATATAAAATCCCTTTTGGTGACGTGCAATATAAAAACCCTTCTGGTGACGTGCAATATAACATAATGACCTTTCTGGTGACGTAGCATATAATATAGCATCCTTTTGTGATGACGTACCATATAAAATAGCATCCTTTTATGATGACGTACCACCTAAAATAACATCCCTTCTGGTTACGTAACATGATTCTTCCATGTAACATAACAACCCTTCTGCTGACATGCAATATAACAACCCTTCTGGTGACGTAATAGCAACCCTGGTGGTGAGGCAACATGATTCTTCCATATAACATAAAAACCCTCTGGTGACGTGCAATATAACAACCCTTCTGGTGACGTAACAAGATTCTTCCATATAACATAACAACCCTTCTGGTGACGTAACATGATTCTTGCGTATAACATAACAACCCTTCTACTGACGTACAATATAATATAACAACCCTTGTGGCGTGTGCCAAGAGAAGTTTCATTGAACATGCAACTTGTACTTGAACGTTGTTAGCCCCCCACCCCACCCCAACCATGATGACGTACCATGATTCTTCCTTGGAAAATAACATCAGATTGTAAAGAATGCATATTTTCACACGGCGAATTATGAGCCGTGATCCAACTACCTGATGTCCACATTCAATTTGCGTATCCCGTTTTTGACGGAAACATGCAAACATATCTTGGAAAACCCATGGTTGCCCGAGGAAAAGTATCTGATCTATTTCATTTCCATATCTATGAGAGTTTACTGAAAAGTACTCCATGGGGAACATGTTGATGAATGATTGGATGGAATGTGGTTACACATGCTTGAGAAAACCTCATTTCATTGAGGTTGCAGCTGTAATTAGTTGGTCAACAATGATCACTAGCCCGTCGCCCAGGTATCCGGTCGTGACTCATAGACATTGTCCATCTGTGGCCGATGATCCCACTTTAAACACGTCATGGCATCATGGCATTCATTATGTGAAAACATGTTAAAACCCTTGCCGAGGTATAAAGTACGTGTATGATATATATATATATATACACATATCATTACATACGAAAAAACAAACGGATCCAACATGACCCCCATCTAAGTTGTGCAGGACAACTTGCGACCTGTGATCTACTACCTGAAGCACATGCTGCAAGACATGGACGAGAACTTGATGTTGAGTCGTGCCTTGATCAGCTACGCACCCTGGCGGCGATCGGCCAAAATCCCGGAGATCCGGGGGAAAATGGATGGGCTTGGCATGGTGATATGCCACGATCTTTGCACATTCTATGCGTATACAATATGTAATATATATATATATATTACTAAAAATATAATATAGGTAGATAGGTAGATAGAGAGAAAGCTATATTTTATATATGCATATGTTATATTTATACATCGAATCACATGTGCTTTGCCGATATGGTACAGACTGTACAGTATAATTTGTGTATGTGATTTTCTATACGTATGCAGACAAGCAATGAAATTGTAATAATATATGCAATTGATTGAGATGTTTGTTGCCACTGGCACTATTTTGATTCAAAAAACGTGCGACATCCTAGGGAGATTCTTGGCGATTACCTCATCAGAAGGGTTTTAACATGTTGTCTCACCCAAAATCGACCATGGTCGCCACACGGCAGTCGCGCAGACAACATTCGAAAAAAAACTACAGCACCTACAGGAAAACTATGGAACTAGTTTCAAAACTGTAGGTTCCATGGATCTTGTGTCCTGGGCACAACGTGGTACACCTTTCGGCTGCTTGAGTTGAGGTGCGTTTCAACCACCCTCAGACCATCATGCACCCAATTCTGGCCTTCTCCCTGGATTTGCTCTGGGAAAAGTTGGTCCCTGGCCTGCAGCTGGACACGTGTGGTTGTAGCTTTGAATCTGGTTGATGTTTTGCCTCTTCCAGCTTGTGAATGAAAACATGTAAAACCCCAAGCTCCTTGTGGTTGCTCTGACACCTGGAATCCAAGCTCAAGAAAATTTGCCAGGGACAATGATCACTGGGCCTAACATGGGGCGGCTGTGCTGCAGTGTTTTTGAATGTCGGATCTTGATTAGTGCATGGGGGACCCCCCCCCAAACAATTGGAAGATTGCAAAAATTGCAAGAACTGGGTGTGAACTATATTGTCAGGTCAGGAACCTAATTGAAGTCAATTTACTTTCAATTGCTTTTCCTTTTAAACTCAATGGATAAGAAAGGATTTCACTTGACAAGCAAGTGTGACACAATAGAAGACCTACCATCAAATATACTATTGAAGATCAGAGTCATTGGTAGGAATGTGATGGCTGGACACAGTAGAAGACCTTACCATCAAATATAGTATTGAAGAGCAGGGTCATTGGTAGGAACGTGATGGCTGGACACAATAGAAAACCCCTGAAACAAACACATTATTGAAGATCTGAGCTGCTCATGGACTACGCCCTTGAAAAATTGTTTGGGTGTTGTTTTTTTTTTTTTCTCCTAATTGGGCTCTAATAAAGGAATAAATATGTTAGGAAACCATGACAAGCTCAGGATTTACCATGAAAACTATATAAGTGAATCATCCCAGTTTTAATTACCAAAGTAAAGAATAAAAGAACTGATGAAACAATTCTACCCCCAAAAAAGGTACACAATAGAATGCCCCACCACCAAAACACATTATTCAAGATCTGGGTTGCTCTCCCCGTGAAAAATTGTTGTGGTGCTGTTTGTTGATGGTGTTTTAATAAGGGGTTTAATCTGCTGATACAATGTTGCATTTTGATTCATTTTGAGGATGTTGAGGGAATGAAACCAAGGAAGAATGAAAAGCTACAGCAAAGGAAAGGATATTGGAACTTGTGCAAATATCCATCCCAGTACAAGAAGGACACAATAGAAGACCTGTCCAACAAACATATTATTGAAGATCAAGGTCATTGCTTGGAATTTGGTGGCTGAACACAAAAGAACGCCTTACCAACAAACATATTATTGAAGATCAGGGTCATTGGTATTCTTAGAAAAATGATGCACCTAAAAAAGAAAAACTATAAGTAAAGGAAAAAAAAACAAACAAGTGGGACACAATAGAAGACCCCTGAAACAAACACATTCTGGAAGATCTGGGCTGCTCATGGGCTAGTGCCCTGAAACAAATGTTTGGGTGCTGTTTTTTTGATTTTAACCAGGGATTGCTTTTGTTTGGAAAACATTTGAAAACATGACATTCTCAGGATTCTAGATGAACGCTACTTAAGTGAGTTATCTTAGCTTTACCCAAGAAAGCGATTGATGAACAAAATCCAAAAAAGTGGGACACAATAGAAGACCTTACCATCAAATATAGTATTGAAGAGCAGGGTCATTGGTAGGAACGTGATGGCTGGACACAATAGAAACCACCTGAAACAAACACATTATTGAAGATCTGAGCTGCTCATGGACTACCCCCTTGAAAAATTGTTTGGGTGTTGTTTTTTCATTGGGTTTTTTTAACGGGTTGAATATTTGGGGAGAAGCGTGACGTCCAAGATCAAAACTAAGTGAGTCATCTCAGCTTTGCCAAGGAAAAGAATGAAGGGATCTAAGACCATTTTCATCTCCAGCAAGAGTGGGACTCAATAGAAACCCCCTGAAACAAACACATTATTGAAGATCTGGGCTGCTCATGGCCTACCGGGGTGCTGTTTTTCATTAAGTTTATCATAAGGGGTTTAATGAGTTTCAAAAAATGAAAAATACAATAGAACTGACTTCATTTTTCAACTGAATCATGGAGTAGTTAATTATTTAATAAGTTCCCTTATCCCTCAATTAATTCATCAAATTTCATGAGGCACAATTAGTTCAAAAAATGTGCGCAAAAATCAAAAATGGTCCAACCTGAAAAAAAAACATACCATGACAAAAATTACTTATTTCGAGTGATCCCCACCATTTGACTTTACTTGGTATTTAGTGTGATACATATTTTGACATTTGTTCTGCAAAAACTTTCTGGCAGGGAAGAGGAGGAGAGCACAATTCTGATGAAATCAGGGTTGTCCTCTGCTCCTCTTCCTCCTGGTGTTCTATCTGACATTCTCTATGACATATCCTGTGACAGTCTATTTGACATAGCAGTGCCCCACTGCGATCTGGAGCTGGCGGCTGAAGTCCGGCAGTGCCCACTGCGATCTGGAGCTGGCACATGAAGTCCGGCAGTGCCCACTGCGATCTGGAGCAGACGAGGAGAAGGAGGAGGCGGAGGAGAAGGAGGAACAGGACAGCAGCTCTTACATAATCTACCTGGCAGGCGGGGGAAAACTTGACACAATGCCGACCCATCCTGCATTGACACAAGGTTTGGAATTATGTGGGGCAAACTTGACACAACTCACTATCATCGTGCCAATCAAAGTCCAAAATTAATTGGGTGAATGATGTGAAATAAATACCGGCCAATGTATAAGGGTCTGCCTGGCTAATTTGGTTTTTTGCCTATGCAATTTGTTTTTTTGGAATTTTATTCTGGCACTTATGTGTGCAAAACCATTTCTGGATTTATTTTTCTATGTCTTGATTCTGAATGTCTTTCAACAAATTCATTTCCGAACTATCNGCACTTATGTGTGCAAAACCATTTCTGGATTTATTTTTCTATGTCTTGATTCTGAATGTCTTTCAACAAATTCATTTCCGAACTATCACGGTTCTGTATAATTTAGATTTCTTCAGTTTGGCCCCGTTAATATGATTGTGGCTTTGTTAACTTGGCACTTGCGGCTTCAAAGTTCCAAAAACCTAGCATGTTTTCTTGTTTGCAAGCGCTTGTTCCTCAATGTTCTCGGCGACTTCTCAAATCAGTCGCAGGCAAAAAATAGTGACTCCAAACCTTTTTGCTCACCAGTATTCTGGAGCTATATGTTTGTTTTAGCAGAATGGCCAGAATTTTGATTTGATTTGACAGAAGGTTTCCTAAATGTTTGGTTGGTAATCAGGTGCATGCAGTTTGTATCAGTGTTTCTTGTGTGGCAATGTTAGCATATATGTAGTCAAGGGTGTCAAGTGTGTATGTGTGTCTGTGTGTACATGTAATTATAATGGACTTGAATGAGCACTGGCGTTGTAAAAACGCCATCTTCCAGACCTTACTGGAGCTGAACGAGTGTCAGTTGGTCTCAAGACCGGCCCCAAAACAGTCACGGATATATGCGTAGACGCGCTATACAAATTATTATCTTGGGTTGAAAAGGATTTGGAACGGGTATCACGTTGGCTTACGAAGCGTCACGAGAAATTTGAAAAACACAAAGCACTGCAAGAAAATCAATCCAATTTCCAAACTCATGCTACAATCNAGAAATTTGAAAAACACAAAGCACTGCAAGAAAATCAATCCAATTTCCAAACTCATGCTACAATCATATCTTCTTTTCTGCCAACTTCACTCGCTCGAAAATCCAACTCCAGGCTAAGTCACCCCGCTGAAATCCNTATAACTTCGCTCGGTTTCGGCTGAAATCAGGCTAACCCCCCCGTTGAAATCCTGCACCCCCACTTCGCTCGGATGTGCCTTTTCAGGCTATCTACTTTATAATTTGGAATTTGTCTACAAATCGAAGACTTGGAAAGACAATCTAAATGGCGCATGGCGCATTGTCGAATATCGAAACCAATTTATGTGATGATTCCTGCCATATCCCTAAACCAATTTGTTTTCAAGTAAATAAGGAAAAAACACGATATATCGAATTTCGAGTACAAAACCCGAAATAGAATGAAGTGGTCGACCGCGAAAATCAGCTCCGACAAAGTTTGATAGATGGCACTCTTTCAGCAGCAGCAGCAACAGCAACAACAACAACAACAACAACAACACCAACAACAAAACCACCAACAACAACGCCGCTATCATTCAAGATATATATTATATTTCAACCAGAGGCACTGTCACGCATAAATAGATATTTAAATATATATATATATATAACTAGATATATACATATATGTATATAGTACACACTTGCTCACATACATGAACATGGCCACACGAAAAAGCATCGATACAAACTGCACGCACTTCATTAGCAGCCGAAGATACGAAAATTGTATTAAAATCAACATTACATTGATTCTTTTAGGCAAAAAGGTAGTTCCAGCATAACGTGGAACAAAAAGGTTTCTAGTCAAACATCAATGCTGCACCTTTCGTTAATAACATGTGAAGGTTCATTGTGCAAAATCACGAACGTAACATAATTGACATAAGATTGCCCAACTCAAGAGTTGGGCACCAATTCTCGAACTTTTTCTACAAACCTTGGCCGAAAAGACGCAGTTATCCAGGCAAAAGACCACAATAGCAGGCAGACCCTTTGTATTGGACTCTCCATCACTGTCTCTGCAGCTCTAGCTGATTAATTGTGATGCATATTTATATATATATATACATTTATATATATATATATATATTTATTTATATACATGTTTATATAAATATATATATATATATTTATATATATATACATGCTTTGGCGCATTTGGCATATTCATATATATATATATATGTATATATATAGATATATATATAGATATATATTCATTATTTTCCGCTTATTGACCTAGTTATTGCCATATCTAGTTTCTCCAAGTGCTAAACATCGCCGTCTGGAACCAGTTGTAGCCCCGTTTTTAGGCCTTGCGTTTCTTCATGATGGACCGGGTGCTGACGGTCCTCAACTGTACCCTGGAGCACGTGGGATGTTGACTTTGTCTGGATTGGTTTGTCTGAAAATAGGGTACCCCAAGATCCAATGGTTTATCATCCGTTTTCCTATTGCATTTTTTCTTTTCGTTCATAGGTTTCCTCGTTTTACGTTTGACAAAAGCATGGGATGCTCGATGCTAGGAATGGCAATTTTGGGGTACACACAGTAGTACACACCATTTTTGGACAAACCCATATTCAAAAAAATTTACTGATTGCTCCGACAACAAATTTTGTAGAGAATAAGTCCCCCCAAGCGAAACACCTTGCAGAGAACATTGATACTAATTATAGCGAAGCAACCATAATCAACGATCAGTTGTGTCAGTTGTGTCTTCAAAGTTTTTCCAAGTTGTTTTCTGTCCATATATTGGAAATCAATGGGCCCCAATTGCTAGTTCTGCTGATCATCAATTGAAACAACAGTGGACCTAATTTCGCAGGAAAGTCGTTTGATTCAGTATAGGGATTGCTACCAGCCAAGAGAACCAATCCGCAACAGGCTAAACTGTCAAAACCGCTTTGTTGGTCTTTCCTGCACACTTTATTCCCATCCTCTTAGGCCTACTGCCGAGCCCGTTTATATATATATATATATATTAGTTAGTTCCTAATTTGGGAATATTTTAGAATGAGGTAAACCCATCAAGCACACTGTAACTTCCACAAATGCCCTGTCACCAAGGATGCTTCACATGTAGATCAACATAGTACCAAACTAGATGAGATATTACGTGTAGTTTATCAACATTTTCATGTTTGATGTGTTTGCTGATCAACATCTATAGAAAATGAAAAAACATGTTTCGCTTTTCAACATTTTCCGATGTTGATGTTTTGTTGGGCTAAACAACGCCCCCCCAAAAGAAATAACAAACAACTCTGCTCCACTTTCTGCAACCAGGTATCATCTTCATTCTGGCTGAATGCCCTGCACTCAGCAGGATTCACCGGACGCGTCCCCAGGAAGGATGAGTGAGAATAACCCTAGGTGTGCCATGGTCAAAAGTTGGACTTAACCATAAAAAAAAAACAGAGATTTCAAGTCATATCAATGTTTTTTTTCTATGGAACAGTTATATCATATAACCAGCTAGAATTCTAGAATGGTTGAGTGATGTACCATGATATAGCAATCCTTGGGGGATGGTCATCGGTCATGAATCCTGTTTTCATAGGGATTTAAATAGCCTGGTCTAGAATCCTACTTTGGGATGGATGACCATAAACCCTGGTGATCAAGCTTTTGAGGACGCAACCCCAAGAAATGTGATCATGAAATAAGAGTCGGTTTTTCGTTTGGTATACGGTATCTACATGTATCTACAATATCTATCCACATCTTGTGTAAAAAAAAACGCAATGAGTTCTTCAACTTCAGCTAAGGCCCCGTTTTGGCTAGGTGGCACCAGGATTTGTTATGGAAAATCTATGGGAATACCCTTTATTGGGTGTGGTACAAACAATGGTTTCCTGTACTAGATGTTCCCCTGTAGCCCATACTTTGATTGAGCAATTATCTTAATGTTTGATGATGGTTTCCCGCAATTTTTGATGCTACAATTAATACAAAACCTTTTTTTTAAACCAATTTCGCTGGTTATTTTTCTTGGTTTGCTACTGGTGATTCCTGTCAGGCTACTTGAACCAAGCTTCGATGATCTCGGATCCTACGAATCCCGGCAGAGACCGGCAGGGCACAGAATTAAATGAACACATACACATTCACATATACATATATTATATTATACAGATCATATACACATATGTGATACGTATACTATGTTTGTGTTCATCAATATACAATCATGATTAATTAATTATCATAACATTCAATTTTATATAGAATTATGTATTTATTTATATGTGTGTATATGCATGTTTGTATGTATACGCCTCTATGCATGTTATTCATCTGGGCTTTCTAATGTGGCTCCCAATGAGGCATGTCCTGGCGATAGACCCCAGAGATGGCTCGGAAGACTCCAAGAGGTTGATTCGGACGTTTTGGCCCTGAACTAAATGTCGAACTCAATGGGGGTTACCCTCTGGTAAACATACACAAAGCTATGGAAAATCACCATTTTTAAGGGGAAAATCAACTATTTCTATGGCCATTTATCAATAGCTATGTTAGTTTACTGGAGGGTATTGAGGTTTGTTTCAACGATTTTAAAGGGACATCTCTACTAAGTTATATGCTAGGATCTATGAACTCACTGTCGCATACGTAGCGCATCGTAACGATAGTTCAGTGGATTTCGGTAGTTCAGTGAGAAGCTCCTATTATAGATCCGATGCCGCGTCCCCCAGAACAGGAGAAATCTTCAGAAAACCACTTGACAACCAGGGTGGACGCAATCCCTTATATCCAGCCAAGAGCAATATTTTGAATGGTTGAATCCAATGTTCTAACCATTTTTCATGGTTAGATTTCCATTTTTCCTAGCTTGATGTTTAAAGTCATGATTTGTCCTCCTTTTTTGGTGGTTAAATCCCATATATAAATCCATATAAATCCATATGGCTGCACCTCAAATGTAAGGTCCCGATCCATACCCCGGACCCACACGCGATCCATACCCCTGATCCATACCCGCGATCCATACCCTCGATCTATACCCTTTTGAAGACATTGAACGCATTTGAGACCATTTGTGTACCTCCTTCGTTCCATACGTCCGGATCACCGCATACCGATCCATACCTGTTTTTTGAGCCATATAGCCATGTAGATTATAGATCCATATCCATACATAACTCAAATATAGTTCCGTATATCAGTCCATATATAAATCCAGAATCCATTGCAGCCCTGCAGAAAATCACCACGTTCTCTACCAAAAACTTGAGGACGTCCATGGTTCTTGCCGTGACTCGTGGCTTGGTTTACACCCTGGGCTTCTTCCGCTTGGTCTACTGGCGCCTCGCCATAGCGAAAAGGGACGTCTGGAGGTCTTCAAGGCTTTTAGGTTGTGCAAAAAGACTGGGGGCTGAATATCAATGGGAATATCAATGGGATTTCATGGGGAAATATCGGAAAATCTATATACTATCAATAGAGGTTGGTAGCTGGTACAAGGTGATGGTTTATTTGGGAATGGGTCCAGTTACCTTTGAAGCTACCATATGTTGAGGAATAAACATGCATTAACAACCAGCTATTGTAGATTCTTAGGAGACCTAGTGTGCTAGGGTCCGTATAAAAAACTTCAATTTGCTGAAGCTGCTTTCTTATCAATGAGTCAAATCCACTGTGACTTCATATCAACCTTCTTGTCGCTGGGCCTTGGCTCAGCCTTTGGATAGACTCCTGGAGATGGAGAGAGAGAGAGAGAGACTATCAATGAACATAGATGTGCTGAAGGCTGAAGCTTTGATTTTGTTTTTGTAATTGGTTAAATCCACTAGATCTGGGGAATGGTCATCAACCCATTTTCATAGGATTTATATAGCCATCACAAGGATTCCTACTATTATGGGATCGATGACCATGCCTTGTATACCATGTTTTGACCACGACCAAATGGTGAAAGCAATAAACAAGGCAGAATATATGAACTCCTTCCAATTTTGATTCAGAGCAAGTCCCATTATGCGATCTGTTCTGGAAGACGTGAGTAGATCCCTCCGACATATATACCCGTAGAAAGTAGAAAAGAAGAAAGCGTACGGGTACACTTGGAACATAGGTTCGGAAGCACGTACTTGCTATGGTGCTTCATAATTCTTCCAAGGAGATACGGGTTGAAAGGCATAGAATATCAATGAATTTGATTGATGTTGCATAATTTTGATCTTTTCTGGTGGATGTGTCATAATTATAGCCTACGCTGCTTTTCATATTCTAACTGCCACCCAAGGCTTTCGTCGCCACCTGTTGATCCCATCACACCATCCATGTATGGTAAGGCTATCTTGATAGTGAATTGTTGAATTTGCCACAGTACCAAGTTTGCCATTTGCTCGTGCCCTTATTAAGGCATACCAAACTGTGGTTTACTGTTGAGTGCTATTGATGGGTCCAAAGCAGTGACCGGAGTGACTCCAGCTTGGAGGTCTTTCAGGTAGAAGGTAGACCCGGTAGAACAGGGAAGCACTGAACTCTGGTTCGTTGACACTTGATTGGTTTCCACTGATGATTCCAACCAGAGGCAGCTATTAATATATGGAGGTTTCCATTTTCCAGAATCATCTGGGGTACCCCCAAATCATCAACATTAGAACATTCTACTATTGAAACACGGCTGGTGACTTGGGGATCCCCCAAAACTTAAGAAACCCCGAAATTGCTGTTGCTACTGCTGCTATGTTTTTCTTTGGAAAATGTACTCGTATGTGTTCATTGTACAACCGCGGCGCGCGGCGCGGTCGAACGTGTGGGTTTTTAATGAACTGAACATGTCTGTGTTGATCCTGAAAATTTATTCTGATGGCCCCCAAGTGACTTCCATATGTTCCACATTTGTCAGGGGGCTGGATTGGGCCTCGTTCGGCCAGGCACATCTGCCAGGTCTATAAAGCTTACCGCCACAAGGCGGGCTTTTGTTGGTACTAAACAGTGCCAGGCACATCAGTGTTGGTCTCTGAACCCCCTGTATACTACATAAACATAAATGATATGTATCATATGTATCTACAAAATATTATATTATATGGTAGTATTATATTCATAAATACACACATCATCACAAGACATGAAAAGTACTTAAGCTACTTAGAACCTCATTGCTTGGATTTTTCGCAAAATTGATGTGTGTTCTCTATACATTCCACAATTCAACCGATGATAAACTGGTACCCCATTGGATGAATCTTAGTGAATTGCGAGTTGGCAACTAATGTTTTTGTTGTGTTTTCTTTTTTTCGTTCGATAACTAGCACTCTTCTTCTTGGTGGACAAAATCAGCTGAATCAGCAGTGGTGATTTGGCGAGTTGGGAGCTGTTAATTTGGATTCCTGTGAGCATTTCTCACTTCGCCTTCGCCGCGTCCTGTTGTCATAGATTGTCATATGGAATTTTCTGGCCTTTGAAACGAGCAAGCCAACCACAAGTTCTTTAATTTGGCCATTGCTTCAAGCAGACATGCTAGTTTCAAATTGATGGTTTGTAACCCCACCATAAACCCCAGCTAGCATAGCTACAAACCACCATAAACATTAATTACTCTGTCTTGGGGACGGTCCTTTCATGTCCTTTCCTGGGCCTGGAGAAGCCAATTTCGCCAAGCTGTCGTCCAAGACGCGACGGCCAGGCGCTCACAAAAGTGTGCGGACTTTGGCTTCCGCAGTACTTGTGTCGCGGTTCGGCCATTCTGAGTCCCTTGGTCACCAAAGTGACGGTGCCATCTTTGAGCTTTCAGTGTGGATCTAAAACGTTGCATTTGCACCTGCACATTCAGAATATATTTAGCACATGATATATGTTTACGTGTCATAGTCTACTGGATTTGCTTCGATTTGGGCATATCCATATTTGCTTGGTCGTTTGACCATGGCACTTCCCATGATAACCCCTCCCCCACATGATGTGGCCCGGAAATGAAGAGCCGGATGAAACCATTCGGCCCACTACCCAACGTATCCAGGTTTTCTGATCATGGTTGACTTGCTGTGCATGTTGGCCGTGCTCACCCCCAGGGGGTGGGGCTTGTTTGAAAAAGAAGAGGTGTTACATGTTGTTTGGGTGAATATTATAACGACCTCACTATAAATTATAACGACCTCACTATAAATTATAACGACCTCACTACGACCTCACTGGAAAAACGGTTTATATATGTGGGGAATCCTCCCCAAATGTTTTTTTTATTGATTTTAATGCAGGTTAGTGACATCTTACGACTTAACCAGATACACGTTGCGACCAGAGTTCTGGGAGGATGTTCCTTTGTGGTGAAAGATATGGGGAACTCTTCACCTGTTGGATCAACGGGACTGGCTCTGAGCCATGGCACCTGTGGTGAGTTTCCACAACCATGGTCTGTTATGCATCCAACGACTTGGTGGTTCATCCCACTTAGTAAGTAGGTTATAATATGTTTTAATTATCCCTGGTTATAAGTGAGATAAGTAGGGTTCGTCCACTTATCACTATGGTTACTGTATAAATTTATCATAACCTACTTGGTAAGTGGGATGAGCCACCAAGCGTCCCTAGAAATGAGAACCAGTCGTTTGTTGAATGGCGCTCTTAATGAGTGACGGAGAGCTTGGGAATCAAAAGTTGTTCTTATCATGTTCCAATGGTTTTAAAGAGTGGGAAGGCATCCATTGACACAACATCCACTGATGACTGAAACATGGCCATGAAAGAGCCCTCCGTTCAGTTTGTACATATCCCCATCATGCCACCATATTCCATGTCCGATGTCCATCGATGTCCCCATTCTTTTCCGGCGACACAATGACGAGGTGGAACCAATGGTCCATTGTTTGGGCTCATCAGAATCTCAGGCCTCGAACGCACACACACACAGTTCTGGTATTTTCCCGATGATTTTTGTTTCACGTGTTTTTGTCAGGGAGTGTCAATGTGTGATAAACAGAAACCAGTTCTTTTCGTTCCGGGGGGTCAAATATAGTTTCGGCTAAGCAAACCCCGTTGCTGAAGATTTTGAATCTGAAGCCCCATCAAACCTCATAGTTAGGCAATTCGAAATTCCACTTTTGTACATGTTGGACCCAATTAGCTCGAGTGCTTGTCTCAAAATGAGCTGAAATTGAAATTCTAAGATTTGGCTTTGCGATTTGGCTTTGCATCTTCAAATCGATCTCTGAAACTACAGACCTCAAATCTTTCAAATTTGACCTCAAAAAGCTTTGCATAGATTAGCTTTCAAGCGTGAACCACAGAAACAGGAGATCGTGGAAAGAATATGTTTGATGTCGAACATGGTTCCTGAGAAATACCACCCAAAACGTGAGCATTAGATCATTTGGACATGTTCCATGGCTGTGTTCGCTTGCCAGATGCTACTCCAACCTGATGGATTGATGGATGGATTAATCCTATCCCAGTCCCAGTAGTATTACACAAATATACACAAACCATGCTATCTGGTCCCACATCTCATGCTTTCTGGGACGTGTTTTTTGGCACCTCCTCGAGGTGGTGAGATGTTCTGGATCCCAAAAAAGAATTGGCTCATTGTTTTTTTGTTTGGCCAAGATATGTGATTCTTCAAATTTGGCACATGATTTGGCCGTGATACAAGGTGGTTCAGTTCGTTAGGTTGGTTTACAAACCAACTGAAATAGCTGGTGGAACCTTCCTTGTAGGCTTTAACAGCTCCAGGCCTAGATACAAATCATCCACTATTGTGATAGGATGTGATGGGTCTAATTTCTTGTTGGATCTGAGTAATTCGTGACGAAGTCTGGTTGGTGAATCGAACACATGGGATGTGAATATCTTTCATATCAGGGGCGTTGTTCAACCACCAATCTGGTTGGAACATCTTAACCGGAAACCATGGATTCTACTATATGGGGCTTTCCGGTTTCAATTGTCCCTTTCACCAATCCAATGAACCAACCATCCTTCCTTGTCACCCCTTCTGGAATTGATTTGAAAATGTACAGGAACCACCCATCAACTCTCACAATGATAGAAAAGGCCAGATATTTTGTGATTGGACCTGACTTTTCTGCATTTTGTTTGAAGTTGTGACAATTGTTTGTAGTTGGAAAGTCATGGAAAATCTGAATTTGACAAGATTTTCGTTGGATTTTATCTTTCTGCTTGCCAGACAAGTGGTGCTTTGAACGGTGAACAACATCAGTGAACTCCCTCGCCGCAGGGCGTGGTCTCCTTCCGCTGTGAGGAATGGACCGACGAGATGAGTCCTTGGACCGCGATGGATAAACATTCAATTAACGCATGTAATGTGGGTAAAACCATAATAAACCACCCATTTTGGAATGGTTTATACCACCTATTTATGGTGATTTGGGGGATGGCTTATTATTGAAATTGTTTTACCAACATTGTAGATATATGCTGTCCCCAAAATGAGCGTGCCTGGAAATGAGGGATTCATCCTCAGAATGGCTGTCTCAATGAAAACTAAGAATGATGCACCAGCTTTGGATTCAGACAAACCCAAATGGGGGTTTCTTAAGTTAAGGAATCCCCAACACCATGGGTTTCAATACTAAGCCATGGTCTGGTACCCACGTGACGTAGGAAACCTCCCTTTTTCTCACCAGCAGGTTGACCAGTTTTTCTGGATTGCCAACTGGCTCGGCAAACGGATTATTTGGAATGAACATGAATGAACATCAAACACTAGTTGTAATAGGATATTTCATGGGATATTTTGGGATAACCATAGAATTCACCAAGTGAACTGTCCGTCAAACTTCGCGTCATCCTTTGGGGGCCTCACCTATCTGGATGAATTTGGTCATCACCTCACTGTGACGCCTGGAATGATGGGAATTGGATTGAGGTACTGTAACTGGTAATCAAACCTGGCAATGGAAAATCCACCATTTATAGTTGATTTTCCCATTAAAACTTCCATCTATGGGGGATTTCCAGGGGTACCTCAATCCAATTAAAGCTATAGTTGATTTTCCCAGCTAGAAACCTCCATTTAGTTCGGGGATTTCCAATTGCCATGTTTGATTACCGGAGGGTACTGTAACTCTCAGAAAACAGCCGCAGCGTTCAGATTACCCTCTGGTAAACGTTTACATAACTATGGAAAACCACCCATTTTTTTTATGGGAAAATCCACTAGAAATGGCCATTTTCCATAGTTATGTTAGTTTACCAGAGGGTAGTGAATTACTTTAATTTACCATCAACCATCGAAGATGGTGATTTCTTGTTATATGAATTGATGGGATATTTCATGGGATATGAATTGGACAACCCATAGTAATCTAAGGGTACAGTGACCCCAAAATAGATAAACAAGTAGGAAACCGGGAAAGGTGAAGTATCCATTTTCTATCGAACTAGCTGACAGTTTCCATCCAAGTCTTGCTTCCGAGAATGATTTGTTGATATCTTTGGCCTGCTTTTGCCGGCCATCTATATGTGTAGCATGCAAATATCTTAGCCCAAATTGTTACTTCCACTGTCCTAAGTGAGGACTAGTGAGATTTGAAGATGAGGCAAGTGTAGTTTATAGTTGGATTGGATAGATAGACAGACAGACAGACAGATAGATAGACAGGTAGACATCAATGGGAGGTTCTTAAAATGTGGGATTCCCAAGTCACAATAGGTGGTTTCAATACACAATGGTCTAATTCTGAATGATTTTACGATTAGATTGAGATCTTGTCAGGGAGGGAGAGAGAGTCAGAGAGATAAAGAGAAACCACCCAAGAAAACCTCATCGGCGCTGCGTAGCTTCACTGTAGGCCTTTTGTACGAAATCTTTGTGGTCTTGGGTCTTTTCCTGCAGCTGGCTCAGCAAACAGAACGAAAATCGCTTGGCGTGATGAGGGTGTGGATTTTAGGGGGGCCCAAAAAGATATAAAATCAGAAATCCTAAGATAACTTTGATACAACAAGCGTTGGGGCCAACACCGAGTTTCCACCCCACGCACCCCACGCACTTTGATACTTAGAAGATATTTGATGTTCGGCCAAACATTTGGTTTTGACTCTCAATGCAATGGGGGATAGCCGAGGGTTTGTATCATTCAGTGGATACTCGTAAATGCGGATAATATCAGCCTATAAAAGAGAAACACTGTTTCCAGGATGTTATAGATTATATGTACTTCATATGTCCATGTCAATCTCATTGGATTGGTTTAAGGGAAAATCTACAGGAAACCATGGTTTTTACCATCAAATATAGAGGTTTCCTGTAAATTTTCCCATTAACCAATCCAATGACAATCTATTTGGCGGTTGCTATTATGAGGAAAGATCATTGAAGGCTTATCGCATGTGAATGGTATTGAGAAAATGGACCTTTCTGTGCCCCGTGGGCTTGGCTCCGGCAATGTAGTTCGATCATTTTCCCAATAAAGCAACTGATATCAAGTGGAAAAAAACCTTCCGGTAATCAAACATAGCAATGGCAAAACCACCAGATGTTTTCCCATTAAAACCTTCATTTACAGAGGATTTCCAATTGCCACGGTGATTACCGGAGGTTAATGGGCTAAATGTGTGCCACAATGAGGCTCTTTGAGAAGGGTCTTGAACAGATTGAATGCCGCAACGGGTGTTCGAGACCTGGTCTTCGTTGGTAAACATCAAAGTGATATCAATATATAGATATTCCTTGATATTCCCGTTACACATCAAGGGGAAAGACATGGAACGACACACCTTTACCCGATTTTATATTTTGATGACATCCATCCACTGGAAATCAAGGCCATATCATTTGATCCAGGGTGCCCCAGAAAACGGATCAGTCAGATGCCACAGCGCCACAGCAGCAAAGGTATGTGGTCCTCATCGTGGAGCTTGGAAGCATCTCCATCAAGTTCTCAGCAACTTTGCTGTGAAGAAACGGCGATGATAATCTACCACACATTTTGACCCTAGCATGTGTCTAGAGGAAACTCATGTTTCCAGCCCATGCTTCGCAGGTTCTATGTAAGTTGGGGATGCAAAATTGTATGCGCCATGGTCAAGTTACATGGATCAGGTTTCAAGCACCCAACCGCCATGTTTGTTTGTCAAGAAATTGGAGACCCATGTTTGTTTGAGAGGAATTGGTGTGGCAGTGTTCGTCAATCAGTTAAGGCTCCTAAAGCAACTCAACCACTTTCATTTTTTAGAATCATATCCACTTCGACATCGGGCCCTGTGGCTGTGTCAACGCACCTCTTTCCTTCGGGGTTTTCACGCGTTGAACCTAGGAATACCGTGTGCTGTGCCTGCATGCCATGGAGCAGGTTGGAGAGAAGATGTTGGACCTTTGAGTGGGGCTACCCATGGCTACATAACAACATTTACCTGGGTTTGTTTAAGGGTGATGGTTTATTTTCATTTGTTTTCCTAATAGGAAATCCATCCTTTCATAAAATCAATATGGAACATCGTTATTTCTTGAGCCCATTAAGCAGATCCATGGTTAATCGACCCATCTTTGGACCAAGTTTGCATACTATCTACCAAGGTTGCTATGATTGGTACGTAAGCTTGCTCCAAACAAGGGTCCAGTGAATGACCATTTTAGCATTCTCAAATTGACAAACCATTCACCATATACGAGTCAGTTTCCAACCACTTACCAAACATGGTCATGTTGTTCCAGCCATTCACCAAAAACCTTCTTGAGGTGCTTGCAAGCCATTTTTGCAATTCACCCACCATTTCCAAAACCACTCTCTGAAGATATATCTACTTCAGTGTTCCAGGATATGTCAGGCCAACCATTACCATAACTTCCAACTTCTAACAGCATCCCCACAATTAAAGCCCTTTACCGGTTATGTTTATGGTTATTTCTATGGGATTATCATTCCATGAAATGTGGTGACTTAGTGACTTATACAGTTATGGCCCTTGACATTTATAAACGGGAGGGTAGTGACATATAACCAACTAGATATAGCGAGCCAATTAAATTGCCAGGAACAAAGCACTGGGCGTCAAAGTGGTTTTTCCCAGTGCGCGCATGCAGGCGTCACGCAGACTCGAGCCAAGTGGAATACAAAATAACTATATAGCTATAGCAGTTATAATCCCATTTGTAACTGGATTGAGTGGCCTTTTGGGCCATAACTGCACCAAAACTTCTCCGACTTTTCGCCAGGTTCTGCTGTGTTTTGGCGTGGTCTTCCTGACCATCTTAACCTTCGCCTTTGCGATCTCTGGCATGCCACGGGAGGTGCGAAGGATGGGGAGGACCCTGAGGGAAATTCTAAACATACCACCGGGGATGGGGAGATAACTGGGGACTTCATTGTTGGAAAACCATGACAAATACTGGTTTAACCAACATCATGCAGTGAATTAACCTTCAAGATTGGGATATGAGTCGCCCCCAGGTGATGTTTGTTGGTTTACAACCCCGATGAACTAGTTTGACATATGTATCATAAAACCCTAGTGAAATTGGAGTTAGAAACCAACGTAGCTAACGAACTGGGGCACCATCTTGTACCACAAACAAGTAGTGCAGTTTTTGACTGGGATAAGATCTTTTAGGGAGTTGGAGTTGCCATATATGGATGTGATTATCCAGTAATTCTACCACCCGAACTCCTTCAAAAAGTGCGATTGCAATGACGAAAATGGATGAAAGACAATAATGTATGGAGTTGGGGTACGAAGACTTGGCGCACAAGAAAAAGCTGCAGCAGGATGTTGAAGGCATGGATATTTCTCCAATGGATTCTTTGAAGGGGAAGGTTTACAGGAATCCTCCATGTATCAATATATTTCATGAGAAGATCCAGCCAGTTCCTTGAGATTTTTCACTGGATTGGTTGGAAAATCTACAGGAAACCATGGATTTGACCATGAAATATGGGGTTTTCCTGTGAATTTTTGTGAGGTCATTGGTTACGACCCATGTCTGCGTTCGATGGCAGGTGGGTCACCTCAGCAACACTGCAGAACCTTGGCCCATGATTGGAGGGTTTGACTTGCCTTTAAACTTGTGCTGTTCAGGGGTAAATCCTTTGTCTGTATATAGATATATCCACCATAAATTGAGCCTAGTGACATAAGCCAACTTACCTGTACATGCTATATGTAATATCGCAAATTATGCTAGTCAAATCCGTTGTTTTGGTCGTTAAACCACATATTGTTTTGGGGCCTGGTGAAGTTAGCCAACTTTCGTATCATAAAATCTTATAGAGATCCTCGTGTTGGTTGGTCTAGTCTAATGCTAATTTCTGCGGATTAAATTACCTTTTGTGGTTGTTAAAGCTGCTCGACCCTTTATTTGGTGGGTGAAATCCATATTTTCCGGAAAGAAAAAGGCTGATCACAAATCGCATAGAAATCCCTATATATGTTGCATTATTGTGCTCTATGTTGGTTGATCAAATCTTTTTTTTTGCAGGTAAACTTGCTGGTTGGTCGTTTGGGTTCCCAGGACTGTGGAGGGGATTATCACGAACTGAGATGAAGTGGGGGTATTTGGGTCCAATGTTTTCCGTTTAAGATTTTCCCTCCAACAAATTTATTTATGAACAATTATACTAATTGTTGGTAGTTAAATTATCCTCATTGTTGATGGTTGATACCACCAGCATTCTACACCATTTTTGTTGGTGACATATTGTTGAATTTCATTTTTCATTGTTTAGTGATTTTTTTATATCTCCATGAAACTCCATGTTTGATTGTCACTGTCATCCCCATGAAAAATCCCATTGACTTGGATGTTCGATTCCCAACGGAAAATCCCATGGACTTTGATGCGGCCCGTGCGACGTGAAAGGAGTGGGAGGACGTGGCGGCAATCCTGAGCACCTTGATCCGCTTGGCCTTTGGTGCCATGGACTTGGAAACTTGGCAACCAATGCAATGTTAACGCTGGATTGATAAACCCCAAACGGCTGTTTTTCTTGGGGGGGGGGTACCATTTAAGTAGTAGATTATGACTATTTGGGTATTACCCCCCTAATTCATAAACCATGGTTCGTTGATTAATCAGAGGTTGACATTACTGTAACATGATGGAAGAACCTAGAAAAACCATTTGTAGATCATTTCCCACTTTGGGGATGCATCCAAGTTAGGCTCCATGGTTTATTTTTGCATACAATTATATTTGGGATATATCCAGTTATGGAAGAACCGTTTGTAGCTAAGTTGGGGAACACGACTCCAATAGCTTGGGTTTATGGTAGATATATCCAACTACTTAATGGGGATTGCAACCCAACTTGTAAGTGGGGGGGGCGCCACACTGTTGATCATTTCCAATGAAACCTTGGATTTCCACATGCCCAACGAACTGGACGGGTAGTTTAATTCATCCTTTCCTAATGGAAAATAACCAGCCAACCAGCAAAGATTTTTTGCGTACTGCACAAGATTGACCATGTCCATAGCTATCTTAGCTTCCGAGTTTAGAGCATTTTTCCTTCCCCTTCATATTATCCGGATGAATTTGATCATGACCTTAGGTCGTGATGTCACTGGAAAGATGCGAATTGGATTGGGGGAATCATCTCCCAAATGGTGTTGTTTCAATTCTTTTCAGCTTAGCGAATCATTTTCATTCAGCCAGTAATCTTACACAATAAACGTCCCACAGATTCCCCGTTGTGTCATAGGGAAGCGAAATTTGTGTACATACAAGGAGAGTTTTTTTTAATGATGGACTTGCATGGGATTATATATCTTAGCTGCTATTTGGGTGTGTTTGAAGATAGGTGCCCGTGAATACATTTGTTCATTCATCATATTATCATGTTCCTTAAATACAAAACATGTATTTGGAGGTATGTTCAGAAACAGCCACTGTTGACCATCATTGTCACATTGTTTTATAGGAAAACTGTTGTTGTTCACCGTCCTTAAATGATCTGAAATGGTAAGTTATATCGCCAGCATGGTGAGTGTCCCGGGTGAACCGACTGGATGATGATGTTTGGAAGCGGTGGCGGTTTTTGACTCCAAGAAGATGTGGAAAATGAACCATCAAAAAAAAGGTAAGCCAACTGGCGTTTTGTACTTTGGTGATTTTTCATGCTACTTCTTTTCCTCTGCAAATGGGGATACATGTTCGCTAGCCAGCAAGAAACATCAGGGTGTCTGAGATTGGGTAATTAAATTCTGAGGAGTTTCAACCACTAACAAACCAACTGTTCCATGTTTGGTATCTTCATGAAAATTCACTCCCAACTCCCAACATGTACCTTGTACCTTGGGCTTAGAGTACCCGTCAAAGCTGTTGCAGCAAATAGATTGAGATAATACAGGTATATAATATATACCTTTTTTGCCGTTGTAAAGGCAGGACCGATCGGTGTGTACATATGCCCAAGAAAAAAACAAAAACAGAGCACCGGGGCACCATGAGGGCGATCGTTGATCAACCGAGGGAGCCATCGAACAAGTCTGCGCCGAAAGTCCCTTGCTGATCATTGTCCCTTGACCGCGTGGACAGAGGTTGATCCCAGCATGTGGATATTTGTGGTACTTGTTACATCTTGTTGCCATTTTGTTATTCAAGATATCATCATTGTGGTACTTGTTGTACTTGTGGTACTTGTGGTTTTCGAGTACTGAAGATATCATGATCATTACTTTGATGCTTTGAGTGTCAAGGTGGTTAGGAAGTGTGGTGGACAAACTGGAAATACCTCTCAACGCAGGATGGCCCCTGGGAAAGCAAATCTATTTGTGAACCTACCGAGTAGGCTGATCCTTCAAAGCGTGCCGTTTGGCCTATTTTGGCCTGCCGCGATCCTTTCAGTTGAAGCCATGGCAGTTGCGATGTGAGCCAGGATGATGTTTTTTTCTTTTTTTGTTGATTGAAGGATTCCAATGTGAGTACCGGTGGGTTTTAATATCTCTAATGATAGATTCATCGACACTCGATTTGTAGATACAATTAGGATCAATTAGGTACATCGCCCTAAATGCTGGCATTCTTCATTCGCGTTTCATTCTGAGTTTGTTGCTAAATCTTTGTGTCAGCTTGATGACTTTGGGACAGAAAAAGTCGCGTCGACATATTTGCAGCGGGTCAGGTGATCGTCCTCTTCATGATGCTGGTTTACAGCTTCTTTTTCAATCTGCTGGTCTCGTGACCTGGCCTGATGTGGCAAACCCAAGCCACCATCAACATCATAAACCATCCCCGACATCAGCATATGGGTGGGATTTCAACCATCCCAACTGGTAGGTGAATGAGTGGGTTGCCCACGTCATATACACTTTGGGACCTGCCTCGTTGCACGAACGGTGACCACAATTCATACCAGAAAGAAACAGCAGAACCAAAATCAAGTTGTAGCTTCCAATATGACTTTCATTTCCTCCACCCAAGACTGCATGATCAGTCAACTTGCTGAGAGTTCTCAACCCCAGTCGGCCTTTCTTTTTTCCCCACATCTTTGTGTGGGGTTGTTGTTTTTTGTTGTGTACCCGTCGCCCGTCCGCCGGCCGCCCGCCGCCCGCCGCTCCTCCACAACTTACTCACCCACAACTTACTCACACACAACTTACTCACTGTGTTGAATGAGTGTGTGTTGAATGAGTGTGTGTTGAAACCAACACACAACTTGACAACACACAACTTACTCACACACAACTTACTCACACACAACTTGACAACACACAACTTGACAACACACAACTTGCTCACACACAACTTGACAACACACAACTTACTCACACACAAC
>BGPT01001884.1:65433-111771 GCA_003297045.1 Symbiodinium sp. clade C Y103
GTTCATGGGCAGCTAGTGCCCAACCATCATTGACGGCAAAGGGTACAGCAGCAAGCATGACGCACTCACATACAACTTACTTTCACTCACAACTGACATTGACCTTGTGCACATGGACTATATGACAGTACTGTTTTATGTTGGTCTGGAAGCTTTGACACGCCGTGTGGAAAAGAAACCGGACCGAAGCAACGCTCCATGTGTAGGCAAAATCATGACATTGACATGTAGCGTATGTGGCCGGATGGTAGGGTGCAGGCAAGTATGAACGCAGTATGAAGCGTCACAGATCATGGTTCATATATAGCAGTGGTACAAGCAGTCTTTCAAGCACATTTTGTGGAGCTGGTGGCTTTGACACGCCGTGTGGGCAAGTCGCTGGATCGCAGCATGGGTGTACAGAAGAAAGGTAAGGGCTGGCGTGCTNCAAGCACATTTTGTGGAGCTGGTGGCTTTGACACGCCGTGTGGGCAAGTCGCTGGATCGCAGCATGGGTGTACAGAAGAAAGGTAAGGGCTGGCGTGCTCGTCGCAAGATGCGCGCCACGGATTTCTGTGGACCCAAGCAGGACACCAAGGCGGTTGCTGACGAAGAGCAGCGGCTACTTGATGAGGCGGCTGCGGTTTCCTTGGACCGCTTGCGGGCTGTTCACACGCATCTGAGTCGGGTTTCGTTTCTTGCGTCTGTGGTATTAAACATGTTGGTTATGTGCACACTTGTTTCAAACATGTTGGTTAGATTTGTTCCTATTTCATTGGCTTTTTGACTTACTGCAAGTGTTTTGCGACTTGAAACTTGACATGATGATGGCCAGGTACTGTGGACGAGAAGATTCGACTATGGAGGCGTGGTTCTTGCTATNTGCGACTTGAAACTTGACATGATGATGGCCAGGTACTGTGGACGAGAAGATTCGACTATGGAGGCGTGGTTCTTGCTATGGCTGGATTGTGCTATTCACAGTGATTTGCTGCGTGGTTTGTATTGTCTGCGGGTTCGCAATTTCATTTTGCTTGCTTCTTTTGGTTCATGGGCAGCTAGTGCCCAACCATCATTGACGGCAAAGGGTACAGCAGCAAGCATGACGCACTCACATACAACTTACTTTCACTCACAACTGACATCGACCTCGTGCACCTAAACTATATGACAGTACTGTTTTATGTTGGTCTGGAAGCTTTGACACGTCGTCAACAAAAGAGACCAGGGGCCGCTTTTTCTTGCTGCTCAAAAAGGTCATTTCGATTTGGTACGTCGTTTGCTGGAAGCCGAGGCGGACATCAATGCAGAAGACGAAGACTGGGACACGGCACTGCATGTTGCAACTGCAGCTGGCCATTTGGACANCATCAATGCAGAAGACGAAGACTGGGACACGGCACTGCATGTTGCAACTGCAGCTGGCCATTTGGACATTGTGCGCCATCTGGTTGAAAGATGCGCAAAAAAAGAGCATCCAAACTATGAAGGCGAAACGCCTCTGTTGCTTGCATGTCGGGAACAACATGGGCCCATCGTCCGTTATCTGCTTGAAAATAAATGCAACCCAAATCACTCCTCTATAACTCTAATCACTCCGCTCTGGCATGCAGCCGCCGCTGGCAATCTGGAAATTGTCCGGTGTGTGGTTGAAGCGAGGGCAGTGGTCGGCCGCAAGTCGTGGCTTGGTTCGGGACCCTTCCACGTCGCATTTAATAATTTCCATGACCACGTGACGGAGTATTTGTTGTCTGTGGAAAGCGCACGTTCGATCAGTGGAAAGCGCAAGTACAGNACAGCTTCGAGGATGAACAAAATGAGCGCACAGTTTGTCGCTCGCATGCTTTTTACTTCCCAGTGACAAACTCACATTCTGTTGCACTTCTCCTGTCGCGTCGCTGCCAGGCTCTCGTCTTCGTGTTCGAGCAGTCGCCCATGCGCGCACACACACANCCGCGTATCCTGGCGGAGGGCAAGATGGTGCGTGGCCACACACCACCCACTCACACACACACACACAGACGCGCAACACGTGCACACACACACACACACCAACAGTCACGCACACACATACACCAGCACCCAAACACAACACACACAGGCAACACACGCACGCATGCACACACACACAACATACACACATAATACATTTGAGACACACAACCCACACTAAGAACATGACACTCACAACACACACCACGCACTCAAGACACACAGCGAACNCCCCTTCCTCTCTTCTATTGTTGTCAGCTGCTCTTTACACTTCTGTTGGTGTGTACTGGAAGAAGTTGACATGTGGGGTTATCCGGTCCTATAATTTTTACCCACAAAAGTTTATTTGCCCAATATGTTTAAAAACATATTTAAAAACAAAAATTGGGATATGACTCGAACAAACGGATTATCGCTGGCAAAAAACGATCTGTAGTGAATAGATACCGGGATCAATTTAATGCCAGCATGGCCGGCCGAGTCCCATGAATGATTCTTTCCTATGGAGGGGGAACTGTCTTAATGGATGGCTCCATAAATGAGAGTTTTTGCAGGATTTTTGGGGAAACCTTGGGTCGGAACCTTAATGCTTAATTACCCTCTGGTAAAACTAACATAACTATGGAAAATTGCATTTTTTTGGTGGAAAATCCACTATTTCAATGGCAATTTTCTATAGCTATGTTAGTTTACCAGAGGGTACTGAAAAAGATGGACTTATGAGAGCTAGTCAATTAAAGATTGAATGCCTGTTGGCCACGAGTTGCCGCATGTGTTGGGATCAACAGGGAAGATCCCCAACCAGGAAGCCTCAGGGGCGGAGGAAACCACTTTTTGGGCCAGTAGTTGACGGCCTCTCTCGTATCCATTTATGATCAGATCAGCTTGAACTATATATAATTAGTAAAAACCATTTCTATAGGTTACAGCCAAAATACATCATCATATATACAGTCCAAATATTGTGTCCATTTTTCCCATGTTTTTCCCAATGTTTTTCAATTTTTTTACATATTTTCCCATCAATCCATGGATAGCCAGCCATCATGTCCCAAGGCTGGCAGATTTGGAGATGCTCGTAGAGGCCACGGGAAGCCTTTCTTCATGGATTCTGGGCGCAGACTGGACTGGATGGCGTCACCTGTGATCAGCTGACCGCAGATTCGCAAACTGAAACCCAGCAAGGTGACATTGTCATATATTGTCCATGAGGCAGATAAAGATCCACATAAGAATGGGAATACGAGCCATATTGATGAATTGGGATTCAAAGTGATATTGCTGATATCAAATGCTATTTTCAGACAAACCCAAGTGGAACTGGAGTTCAAATGGAAGCAATTCAATCCTGGTTGACAGGGATCCATAACAGGTGATATCTTTGCTGGGCACTTGAAATTTGGAGATTCAGGCGCGCAAGAAGTGGCCGTTTGTATTTTTTTCTTTGCGTAGGGGATCTGAACAATATCTCCACAACTACGCTCAAATACATACCAAGAGCAAGAGAGAGAGTCTGTTTTTCTGAGAATCCAGGAAAAAGAACATGGCTGCGATGGCTGCGCAGCTTCAACGCCTGAATCAATCCTATCTTTAGGGTACCAAGCTTGAAACCTCTTGAAACATAATACAACATACTCTTAAATGCCAGAGCCGTGTAAAAGTGTATACATATATATATATATATGTGTGTGTGTATGAACACATACATTTTAATATGTGTATATTCATACGCTTAACAAGAAATAGATAGTGAATGTAAATGTACACATATCGTAACCTATGAATATGCAATAATATGCAATGCACATAGATAATATCTATAAAAGGTACATGTGCATTCAGAAGAGATGCAGTACATGTGAACTCCGTGGCACTCCCTGACACCCAGCAGGAGTAAATGATCGTGTACTAAATGGCATTCGTGAATGTCAATGTGCAGTAATTCTGAAAGACAACCTGCATCGCTATCATCAAACAACATGGGTTTCCCTAGTCAATGATTTATGAGTATTATGAGTGGTGAGTTTGCGAATCTGCAGAATGAGATTGGGTTTCCATCTTGCAAATGATAATGGTTAGATTATCACTTTGACTGCCCTCCAGCCTCCAAGCATAGTATCCAATTTCAGTGATTGTTCATGATTTTCCCTACCAACATGGAATTGAGCATCACAGTTTCACTCCTTTCACTGCCACAAATCATGTTCCCATTAAATTGGGCATAACCAGGGTTAGTGGCCTCATTTTCAGACACACCCATCACCCGTATCATGTTGTTGGTGATCTATGGCTATGGTGCTATAGTTTATATACCCATTAACGTCCCCACAAAACGGTTGATGTCATACCACAATTATCCCTATTGGTGGCGGTGAGATTCCCATTTATATCATTTTACATCCCCATCAAAAGCATCAAATAGTCAAGAGATATATTGTACCGTCAATTCTCATGACATCCCATGATACTCCCAGTACCTCAAAATGGTGGTTACCCTCCTGTAAATGAACATCCAAAATTGGCTGTTTCCAGGGTCGAACTGCTAGTTGGCGGCGAGTGTATCCTAATTTTTTAGTGGCAAGTTATATATATATATATATATAGAAACATGTATTTACACACACACACACATATATATATATATACACACATTCTCAGTGCAGTGGAGTCCCAATTTGTTCATGGTTTCCATCCCAACGTTTTCATGGTGAAATGACCCCACCCAGCGCGGCGCCGCTCAGGATGTACACCTTGATCCAGGTCCTCACCCTAGACTCCTGGAACGCCATCGCGCGTCCATTGCAGAGGTCGCCCTGGGCAACGGCTCGGGGCAACGCTGGTGACTGGTGAAGTTCATCTTCCCATATATTGGGTAAACTAACAGTTTGCCATGGAAAACCAACATTTTTCATAGGTGAATCTAGCATGACTGGGGATGGTTTATGAAATTGGCTTTACCATGATCATATGTGCATATAATTATATGCATATATAAAATGACATAGCACGACCTGATGGCAAGAAGTGGTTGCTGCGCACATGTCGTCAACATCCCAATTGACTTCTAGCCTGGCAAATGTTGGACTTGTTGATGATTCTTTGCTCCAAATTGCCAATTTTAAATGATGTTCATGGCTTCGCATGCTAGGTACAAAACGGAAATCATCCAATGACCACCTCCAACCTGCACAGATCAAGATCTCGTTGGGCTGCTCCATTATTTGCTTGGTGGACTCGATCATAAGAACCTATATTTATTTGCAAGTTGGACCTTCATCTCCAATGGTACCATTTCTTAAACAAGACTTCCGATGAAACATTTTCTGCAAAGTCTATGTATGTGGATAACCATAACAACGTCACTACTTCGACGCCACTACACATTATAGATTATGATTAGTATATATTAGTATACTTCTAGGGTTTATGTTATATATATATATATTTATTTATTTAACTATCTCAACTTGGCCCGCCATGTTTCAACCAGTGGCCCAGCAGTTCATCGCCAGATACGTCGCCGGCTCCTGGGCCTTCTTTTACTGCTATGTGGCGGTGGCAGCAGCTCGGAAGAAAAATGCTGGAGATTGGGGTGGAAATCTCAGTGACCAGGTCTGTTCTTATTTCGTGGCTAGTGATGATTTGTTGTTCTTATTACCCTCCGGTAATCAAACATAGCAATTGGAAATTCCCTATACATAGAGGTTTTAATGGGATAATCAACTATAAATGATGGATTTTCCATTGCCATGTTTGATTACCAGAGGGTATTTAATAAATGGGTATCTAATTATCCAGAGAGATACTACAAAATCTGAATGGTTTCTTCCCCACTATGGGACCAAAGCCAAAAGACCAAAAAATCCAGTGGTAGGGAGCTAAAGAGCTAGGGCAGCTGGGGGGTATCCATAGTCCCTATATGTCCCTATGGGGAGCCAAGGCAACTTAGACTTTTGCACCCACATGAATCGCTAACTCTTGATGCAGCGATGGACAAGCACCCATTTCAGAAAGGAATGTACGATAGAAAAGGCAGGAGTTCTCCATTGAGGGTATCTCGGTATCTTTTTGTCACATTTTTCAAGGCATCAATTCCCAATCTTTGTGCGTTTGTGAAATCGGGATGGATGAAAAAAAACAAGATAATACCATATTTTGGGGATGGACATCCACATGCGATCTTGATGTTTACTGGGGTGCCAGGGCATTGGTCCATAGCCAAATTGATCGATTTGATGCTGACGGCAATGCCGAAGTTGCGGCTGCCTCGAGGTCATCGTGTTCATGAACTTGGTCCTGAAGCCCAGTGCAACGCAGTGGTTGTGAGCCGGGCCAAGGAGCTACAAATTGACTGTCCCAACCACATAGCATCAGGGTAGCAAGCTCGAGCGAATCAACAACTTGACATGGAACAGCCACCATGTCTATAGATATGTTTTTTTGGAAACCATGGTTTTTCCATGGCTATATTAGTTGCATGGGGATAGAAGAGATTCTGATTAGCTCATGAGCAGTGCTGGCAAAATGCTAGAGATTTGAGTTTCAAGCAGATTTTGTATGGAGACTTGACCTAGTAGTTGCCCTGGTGTAAAACCCATGTTTTTTTTTTTTTCCTGGTGATCTACAAATGGTAATGGTGGACTCCCACATCTATGTCTACAGGAGGTTAGTGGTGAACGGGTACCACAAAAATCCGGCTGTAACTTGGACAAAAGGATTTGACCCATAGAAATGTGCATCTGAACAAGCAATTTTCAGTGAACTTGGTGAAGGAATATTCGGAGTTGAACTGCAACTAGCACACATTGGTCGAAGTTCATTCGCTGTGTCCATTTGCTATCACTCCGCTGGTTGATCCCCCGTTTGTGAATCGAAATGTTGCATGAACCTGAGAAGAACTCCAAACAAATGGGTCCGACACGTATTGAACTCAGATAAACCCAGGTTTCTTCTGTGATTGTGTTGATTAATAGGCGGAAAAGATTGACTAGTACAGAGATAAGGAACTGGCTTAACCGGAGTAAATATCCCAACGATATGCCATGCCATACCATTTGTTGGATCTTTGCCATTAGAGGAACCCAGAAGATGAGGCGTATGACCTCGATGATTTCCACTGTTGTTGGACTTGAATACTTACTGTAGTCCTACAAAAACAATTCAGTCCTTTCCTATACTATTTGAGTATATTTGAGTCAATGATTTTCTCGCTTGGGCTGGCCCTGCGCATTGCGCAGCTCATGACAACCGTGCAAAAGCAGCAGGCACGGGTGGACAGCCCAAGACAAATTCTGTTAGCAGATGAAATGGCTGACGTGCCATGGTACCATGGCTGCTTCTGACCTCAGACATCCCCAGTTTTGCTCATGACGCTCAACAGTGGCTGAAACTTGCCCAGTTCACGAAATACGGTGGCTTCAAAAACGGCGTCTGCTGAAACTGTGCATGTGGGCTCACTAGACCTCTCCAAGGCCTTCGACATGGTTTCACCTCGTTTGGCTTTGTGTATCTTGAATTATCTTGACACGCTTGGGAATGCCCACGGGATTTACACGTGTAGTGAAGTTTGGCAATCCCAAAACCGTTGGGTGCAGTACATGGGGTGAGGTCTCTCCCCACGCACAAAAAATAAAAAAAATCCCGCCGAGGTGACCGCTGTCATTGTGGAAAACGCCTTGAGTCACTCCAAACAGGTCCGAATGACAGACAAACTGGATGTGGTTTGTGATTTTGGAGATGGAGAGAGAGAGAGAGAGAGAGAGAGACATCGTAAAAAAACATTACTGGTTGGTAATGGTTGGTGGTTTGACTTCTAGTTCTCCATCCATGGAATGATGATCCCAAATGACTTGTCAGATATTGTCAGATCGATGGGAATCACCGGTCAGTAGATGCATGATGGAAAGGGTCTTCAACAGTTGTTGTGCAGAAATTCAAACAACTTCATGGCGCCAAAATCCGCCTTTGGAGTTATCATAAACAGACCCCGTCAGCTGAGACATTTCACGTTTCATTTGGTGGTGGTATGGATAAGTGTATCGCAAGGTCTTGCAAAGACTGGTTGTTGATGGGATGACATAGAGGAGCTTACAATGGAATGGAATGGAGTTGAATGAAATGAATATATATATATATATGTAGCATCTTGTAGCATGCAGTACTTCAGTCAATGGTATCCAAATATCATGTTCATTTTGCACTAAGCTCAGGTACAGTTACTTTAACTTATTTTTGGACTTGGACCGGGTGAAACATCCGAAGATCCCAAGCACAGGGGATCTCATGTTTTCCTTCCAAAATGCCATGTGAACTTCCCAAATAACAAGACACACCTCTAGCAGATTGGGAATCCTGGGGTCATGTTCCATGCCATTCTGAAGTCAGCCAGGATGAAGAAACATTATTGGCACAGAAGGATCAAGAACAGCACGGGACTCGGTGTAGTCGAGAAGGCATTTTTTTGCATAGGAATTTGGTTGTTGGTCAAATAATTGGTTTTCCTTGTTTGATTCTGCAAACTTATATTTTACCTTTTACTTTTAAGCGTATCTCAGGTGCTACAAGTTTGCAAGGGCATTGCAATGTCTCTGAAGTAAAATCATCAGGGGCGTAGATTTTGCACGTGCTTTTCAAACGTGTGGTACAATAGCAGTGGTAAAATGTTAACTCAGTCAATAGCAATGGCAAAATGTCAACCCAGAAATAAATAAGATGAGGAATGGCTGAACATGAAATACAGAATGCTGAACCCACTTATATAGCATGAGCTGGGAAGAAAAAAAACGAAAATTGCGGTCATTGTGTTTTGTTTCTTTGTTTTGTTATATATCTACAGTATTTCTGGTGATTGTGCGAAATATACACCGGAACCCCAATGATCAACAACAAGGCGTAAAACGCATATCTAGAGTTGACCTTACTGGTACATTTGTATCAGAGGAATATCAGTGGCAATCATGTCTGTCTCCAGCAGTTCATGTTTTGCATTTATACACATGACTCACATGACACTTTACTTATAGGCAAGAACATGTGACCAAGTATGTACATTGTTCACAGTTTATTGGCAATGGGACATATGGGTTGTATGTGTAGCTTGTATATAACAGTGCGCCACAATCATGAAGCGAACAAACAAATCATGACAACATAGTGATGATACAGAACAGAAGTCCCAGGCGGCATATGTTCACAGCATTTATATATAGTTGATAGTTGGTTGTTGGTTTCAGTTATACTTTTGTCATCCCTGAACATGGGATGATGATGCAAGTGTTTTTCTTGATACTCTTTGGGAAAGATGGCCCAAGCGTGAATCCGAAAAATGCGTTAGGTAGTTCAAATTCCTGTAGTGTCACCATCATATATCCCCATATTATCCCTAATAAATAAATATATATATATATATACATACACGTCGAATCATACTTACCGCTCAATGAGTGGTTCATTTACGGCCCTGTGATTCCTAGACCATTGGTCTTGGCTGATATCTTCATAACTGTTTCAATGGTCAGTATATTTGTACCATATGTACAATCATTTTGTGACTAATGATTCCTAATGATCAATGTCAACCCCGGATTCATAAAATTTAATTCGGATGTACCCACCAAATAATGATAAGTTTGCCACCATCCAGCTAAACAGCCTAAGGATTTTTTAGTCCGGGGGTGGCATTTCAGCAGCCTAACACTTAACTAATGCGGTTTCTTTGGCGTTTCACAGGAAATCGTTGCTGAAGACCTTCCGATGTCTCTTTGAAGTCATGGATGAGGACGGACCGACTGTTTCCAGGCTTATTTTGAGCCCAGCCTCAGTGTTTGGGAACCCTGTGCTTGTGATGATTCCAAGCCGTCCATGAGAAGGTCAAATGAAAAAATCCCGGACTGCGGGACTGATTCATCATTACCCACAATTGCTCCACAATCCACGCCATCAGGTTTTGGGAATGTCTACCAGGGTCTACGAACATCTTGGGGGTAGACAACCTTAGGCAAATATAGAGGAATAGACTATGAAAGTCTTGGCTTATTGCCAGTAGTTTGATTTGGTCTTCCTGTTCTGCTACGCGTGAAAACGATTCAAAAGGCTCAAACCTTAGAAGACCAGTTCTGCAGCTTTGCTTGCTTTTTTTTGGGGTCATCATCACCCAAATGGAGTTGCTGGGCCCTTTATTACCAGGGGGGTTCTCCCCAAATAGTGATACTCTAGCATTGAAATGGTACCCCCCCGAATTAAACAATGGAGGGGTTTATCAATCCAGGGTTGACATTATATTTTGTAGTCATCCTGAATTAGATAGACTATGGACATTGTAATAGATCATCACCCAAATGGAGATTCTGAGATACACATGTCTGAAAGTTCCATATTCTATCTACTTTGGGATGATCACTGTACATACATGTATATAAATATGTGCATGTGTGTGCGTGTGCTTGTGTGAGTGCAGCAACCCCCGGGAATATGGAAAAGCTGGAAACCTGAAAGTTTTTGGGGAAAACAATGGTCTACCATCCCGGAAGCACTCCCTTGTCATTTTTTTGAATATTGCTACACGGAATACTTGACCCCTACATTTGATAAAGAACAGGGTTCATCTCAATACCTTGTCATTTTTTTGAATATTGCTACACGGAATACTTGACCCCTACATTTGATAAAGAACAGGGTTCATCTCAATATACTAAAGATTCAATAAACACATATTTCATATTTATTTGAAATGACATTATATTATTATCGCGTGATAATATGTTATCATGGTATATACAATTGTATGTTTTGTTTTAAAAATAGTCTACTATTATGTGATGCTTATGTATATAGATACATTACATGTGTTCACATTTCATATTCCACCACCTTCTTCCACAGGACAACTCGGGCACATTGACCTTAGAGGAGTCCGCTGCTCAGTGACCGAGGCACAGAATATGGAGAAACGAAGCAGACCGGGGAAGCACCAGGAACATGGAAGGCCTTCGTTTTTTTTTCATTGCATCAAGTAGGTTTCCTTTTTTTTTCAGATTTCCATGTGAATGAGTAGGATGAGTAGGTCTCCAATTTTTTCATGGAATTACATTTAGTAAGGTGGTAATGGAAAACCCATTGACTTCCATTCAGGAACCCCCCTGAAAAATACGGGAACATTTAACACCATTGGTTGTAAGTAAACACCAATGGTGTCCTGTCGATGTTTTTCTCGACTAATCCATTGGCAGATGTGTCCTTTTTGATATCCAACCTGAACATCTTGAACGTCTTTCTTCCTCCCAAAATTTGGAAAGTGTTTCTGTTGGCTAGAGACTGGAGGTTGGGATCTGGTGGAAAACATGCGAATGTTTTGAACATAGTGGGAGTTGGAAGACAATCTGGTTGGACATGGGATCCTTTTCAGGACCTTTCTCCAGGCCAGCGGCTCTTCAAGTACAACAGTCGCTGGTTGCCATTTTTTGTTGAATTATGATTTAGGATGATGATAATGATAACCCCAACTTTCTGTGACTATTTTTTGGGGGGAGATGGGCACCAGCAACCAGATGAAAATTCCAGGCAAGACGAATACCAAACCGCTACTGGTTTCGCTGTTTCTAAAGCCGTTTAATTCAAGGCACACGGCATTGGTGCGTCAGAGACAAAGATTGTTTGATGTTGATCCAATGATGATCCGTGGCCCTAACAACAAGTAAACTTAAACTTAATACACCCACCAAAGCTCATAGGTTTCAGCGGGATTGAAATCATCGGCCGTGCAGGTGATATACATCTGAAACTTGCATGACTGTTGCTGTGTATCCCCATGTGCCCCCACTTGCTCGACCTCAACTGTTCCCACATTAACATCCCGATAGGCACCTGCAATCGCTATATGGTAATATTCATCAATGGGTATATACTTTAAATCCACTCTGACCTATGACCCCCCAAAACCATGACTAGTTTCCGAACAGAACCGTATCAAATATGGTCCAGCCTCGTTTTTTTTGCCGTTGAACCCCATCCACCAGCCTACCCCGGCAACCTCCCAGCACCGGGCTCACAGGTTTCAAGGCGCCTTTGAGACGAAAGAAGTTGCCACGAAGTTGAAACTTCTCGGTGCCCCAACTGCAGGGCGTGGGATCCAGGGATGTGTCATCAAACGTGGGAAATCCCCCAAAAAAATAAGGTTTTCATGAGAAAATGATCTACGAATGGCTGATGTTTCAGCCAGCCGCGTTTTGATTCGCGGAGGGAACATTCATGTGGAGTACGAAGGGAAACCCCCGCAAAACACCATGGTGTTGTTTTCTCGGCTGAACTCATCATTCTGATTCATCCGGATCAGTGAGCCCCCAGGAATGGATGTAGCTGGAAGTCAGTAGACAACTTTCGTGCCGCCAGCGGTTTTGTGGCTGGTTGAGCCAAGAAGTTTCGGGTCACTTGAATGTAAATATCATGACATGTCAACCGGGTGGGTCACGTGCATCATCTACGAAAACGTGCGTAGTTTGACAAGCCAAAATAGTGAAAACGTATGTGAACCGATCGTTGCTGCAATTTCATGCTTATATATTTGTTAGTCAGTCAGTATTTGCTTATAATGATCCTTCCTTGTATACAGTGTATACAGCCGTATACAGCTTACCTCCCACGCCCACCAAGGCTTTAAGGAAGAGGATTGTCAGGCTGGCACTGGGATTGGGACCCCATGAGATGCACAGTCGCGCGCCGTTCCGAGCGATTTCATGGAGCTCATGGTTGTTTGTGCTTTGTATAAGGGGGGAATCCTCAAAAGAAATCCCATGTCAAATCTTGAAATATACTGTACTTGCTAGGCGGACTTGATCGAAGTTGAGTTTGCAATATGCTGTACTTACAGTAGTCGTGTTTGTACCCGTGAAGCCCATGAATCCATGTTGCAAGTAGTTGCAAGTGGAAGTTGATATGCTGTTGTTCTTCCCCATCCTTCAAGCAAGTTGGACGGCTAAGACAATTTTTCTTTATATTGACCAACTACCAACTTGTTGGACCCAAGATCGTACCTGCTCTTAGATCATTTGAGGCGTTTTATTCCTACATGAAAATTAGGGCCCACCTGTACCAGCCAGGTGATTTTCAACCTGCTGGATGAAGGTGATGGCCCGTGCCCCAGTGCCGCCCACCTGTTCATGTGTTGCACAGCATCTCCTGCTCGAAAGGTTGCAAAAACGCGGCAGTATCCTACTCCAAGTACGGCATGGAGATGTCCTTGACCCTCCTGAGCTGCGTCTGAGGTTGCCTTACCATCGATGAATTCTTTGAAGGTCTCCAAGAAATGAAAGGACTGGCCTGGTAGTTGAGATTCGCTATGTTTTACCTCGATTTTGGAAGAAACATGTACTGATCTCAAAATTCTACATTTATACTTCAGTGAGAGTTCACTTAGATAACCTTATATATATCTATGGAAGATCTTAGGATATCTATACCCTAAGATGGTAGGACATATCTACGCCTCCCGAGACGTGCAGGACCTGCACAGGCAAAGCAAGTCTTCATGGTGCGGAAACGCGTGGAGCAGATCTGGACTGCGGATCTCCCTGCATGATCAGTTGATGAAACAGTTGGTTAAGAATAGGCAAATGTATGCAAATATGATGGTTATAGGAACCCCCCTAAAGATCGAACAGCTTGAACTGATTATATATACTAGTTTAACCTAGTTTACTAGTTTGGTGGAGTTTTACTATTCTATTTTTTGGGACGTATATAATCATCATCAAAATGTGAATTTACCCTCTGGCACCCTGGTACCCGCTGTTAGTTTCTTCGCATAGTCTTTAAATACCTGACATCAAAAAAAAACACATATATAGCCATGTGCAATTACCAGAGGGTCACCGGAAAACAACAGTTTTAACATAAGTTTTAACATCTTTCAACTCGCCAAAATGGTCAAGTGGGATTCAACTATCATCAACGTGGGATTCATGGTGAATCTCGTGAAGTATGTCACCCGGGAGGCTACGGAGGGGTGCTTTGGGATGCCCTAGATCCACAGATTCCACCGGTCCTTGATGTTTTAGGCATCGGGCCATGATGAATAAGCAGAAGTAGGGGCACAATGAAGAGTAAATCACAAATTGCTGGCGGTTGAGTTTGAATGCCGTATTTGCGTGTGTCATATTGAATTATTTGATTGTTTGCTGTAGATGTGATGGATTTGCTGTTTTGCGCTTCTAGGGATTTGCCATGGATACTGCAAAATTCATATTTTAGGGATCTGCTCAGTAGAAAAATGCAGATTCAAAAGAGTTGGACGTGATCCTGAAACGGTCATGTTTAGAGAGATTTACATTCTAAGAATGGGAGTGCAATTACCTTCCGGTAATCAGACACGGCTGGCTGGAAAATCCCAGATTGATAGATGATTTTCCCATCAAAACCTCTATCTATAAAGGGAGTTCCAATTGCCATGTTTGATTGCCGGAGGAGAACATGTTTAGAGATTACAGTACCTATCAGGGATAGTCAACCAACCCATCAATAATTTTCACTGAGCCATGTGAGCAATGTTACTGTTCAGAACCTGTTGATTGAAGATTACATGTATCTTGGGGATTGTCACCGTATCTCACCATCCAGTATGGACATCCTATCCTGCACTAGACCACCTGAGCTCAACAGGAATTTGCTGTTGCAGTTCAGCCATGAGGTTCGGATCTGAGTTTCAAAAGATTGAAGTTCTTGGGGAGACTGGCCTGATTTTGATGATTTGGTCATGCATGAATCATGGTTAGTTTTTGGCCAGAACCTGAAGACAAGCCTGTGTAGTTCAAAGGCATCTGAGAGCAGTGTTCAAAACCCTGTGTGGTCCCTTCAAAAAGTGGCTGCTTTATAGGGCTTCTCCCAACGGATTGTGATAATCCTCAATATATTACATATATTAATATATATTACATATATAATCATATGCTGTGTATATATCATATTGGTTAGTATAACTCCCCCAACTAATCAGCAACCAACGGGGGGAGATCGCAGGCGAAGCCTATTTGTTTCCACTTTGCATCCAGGGGCGAAGCCCCGGATGCTTGAAACACCACTCCCGCCTGGTCCTCCAGTGAAGGACCTGTTTTGGAAATTCTGTTTAAATCCACTGCTGAATCATATGTGGTTTCCAAAACATATACTGCAACAATTTTGGTGCCCGGCACTTGGATGTGCTGGTAAATGGTTTATATACCCCACATGATCCCTATATAAACTGGAACAATATGAGTACTAGCCATTTATTACGACTTAGGATGCGTCCCCAAGTATATTCTCCATTTTCAGACATACTGAGGTGGATCAGGATCTGAATGACTTGTGCCAAGGACAGAAGAGGCAAAATAGCTGCACACATTCACTGGAAAGGGCTGAATGTAGCGAAATCTATGAGAAAATATGTGAAAAGATGGGAACACTATTATTTTATGGGTCATTAAGCAACAAAAAATCAGGATATAATATGATCATGGCATGATGGTGATAGAATGGGATGTTTCACCAGCAATATGATATGTCGCTGTGTCTGAAAATGTGGTATAATTAATGATGATTCACCGGTGGATTTAGGGGTACCCTAATTCAGACCAGCCCATCGAATCTGCAGGAACCGAAGGCAACCATCCAGAACGAAATGTGAGTGCGCACATATTATTATGTCTATGGTAATCAAACATGGCAATGGAAAATCCCCTATAAATGGAGGTTTTAATGGGAAAATAATCTATAAATAGTGGATTTTCCATTGCCATGTTTGATTACCGGAGGGTATGTCTATGGTACAATATTATTTCAATTATTTCTATAGTCCTGTACTTGGATTACATACACACAATTCTACATATGTTCCTCTTGATATACCTCCAAGCCACAGATTTACAGGGAAAACATCCACGATTTGGTACACAACACTGGAATAACTGGCTATATCTGGCTATGGGCCACCCCCTGCAGGTTGAGAAACGGCCTGAGCCTCACTGCACTGAGGGGGTTGGGATGATGGCCAGTTGCTGTGGGTCGCATTCCTTCCAGTTGCTCTTGGTCAATTTCATGGTGTTTGGTTGTTATGAACCCATTCTAATCCCATCCATCTAAAATCTAAATACCGCCAAGAAGGCCTCCAAAAATGAACAGATCCAACACTAAACCACGGGTTCTAAGGTGGTATTTCATATCGGGCGGAAGGGATTAAACGTGTTTGATGGCTTGTCCCACCCACTTTGTTTGACCTCTGCTATTGCAAGTTACTTTTGTGACAACCCTTCAGGGACGATCCTCCAACGCGCGCGTCAGTACAGCCGCAGCATGACACCATCGACGCTGGGATGGAGCAAGGGTGGCCGGTGAACGGGGCAGAGTTTGAGCAACCTTCGAAATGGGAAAAGCACCAAACTGGTCCAGTGTTGCAAGGCTTTCAAGGCCTCATGGCAAGGGGACTCCCTCATGGCTTTTGAGGAGTTGATGATGTTTTCTCGTTAAATATTGGTTGATATGATCATGTTTACATAATGTCATACACATTACATCAACACATCAATAACGTTCAATCACTTATATATGTTACTTCACTGCGATATGTTTGCCAGCCAAAGTTTGTTTCCTGCCTTTGTTGATCGCGTGAAGGAAAGGGTGAGCAGATCTGGGTGGAATTACTATAAATTTATCCCCAATATATTTCTGGCCATTAATTGCCCTATTTAAACAACATTCCCATATATTCCCATGTTATGGATTCCTATGTTATATTCCAATTTATATTCCTATTTGCATTATCATTTACATGCCCATGTATATTTATATATATATATATGTTTTTTTTCTTATCGATATTTCCATTTAGATTCCCATGCTATATCCCAGTGTACCATGTTTTAGCCGTGCTTTTCCTGCACCTACCCAGCAGTCCGACCGCTCGATTGAGGGTCAGCAGGATGGGCACACCGAAGGCAAAACGACAAGGCGACCACAACATGGCAGAGATTTGACCAACGAAAACGGGCATTTCACCAACAAGAATGGTTACCCTTTGGTAAACTAACATAGCTATTGAACATGGTGATTTATAGTGGATTTTCCCATTAAAAATTGCCATTTTCAATAGCTATTTTAGTTTACCAGAGGGTAGTTCATAGGATTTTACCGGCTAGAATGGGCATTTAACTATCAAAAGTGGTGATGCTACCAAGCAAAACAGAAAATTCAGGAACACAAATAGGGATTGAACCAAGTAGGAAGTGGGACATTTATCTCCAAAAAAAAACAGATTCACCAACAAGACATGTTCATGTCCCATATTTTGTGAATCAAAAGCAGGCAAGATGGAGCCATAAGTCTCATATATGGCTTTACTAACTGTGTCAATTGCAAGTATATTAAACGACTATGAAGTATGTTGCAATCCATTTTTAGACTCCCTATGAATCGGTTTCTAGATGCAGAGGTAACCCCAACACATTGTAGGTATTGTACATGATTGCCACAAGGTGGGTGAATCTGAATTAGGTGTGTGATAGACGATAGATAATAATAATGATAATATTATATATTTAATGGGGTTATACACCAGACAACCTTGTACCTCTTTATTCTCCAATTTTACCCCTCTTGTACTGGCGGTGTTGGGAGCAAACTTGTAAGAGGACTGTCGAATATCATATTCCTCGAAGAGTTCGTCCTGAAACGTTAATCGTTTTGGTGTCTCTTTTGTCCGCGATGTTGTATGTTCAATGTCGGGTTGGGATGGTTGCCCCAAACTAAGTAGACATTGGTATGCTTGGGATGAAATGAATGTCATGATACACCCCTGGAGTGATGATAGCAGGAACAAGTCAATGGAGAGACGTGCCTTTCAAATGATTTGGTTCACCATTGGCCAAAGCCGGCGAAGCTGCCACACGGGCCTCCCTAAGCCACATCCCAGATCTACCTTCTCAACACGTGATAAACGCACTACTGAAATGTGTACCTATGGTAGGCGCATTGACATGCTTCACAGCGGGAAATTAATTCTATACTTTACATACTTGAACATCTCGCTGTCTCTATCTCTCTCTCTCTCTCTCTTTCTGTGTTTTGCTGCATCTATAGATATCTACATATAATATAAATCAATCTGCATACATGTATATGTCTACGCAAGTTCGGCAAACACATATTGCAGATTGCATGATTGCATCAATTTACATCATGTGTATTGATCTTGCCGGCTTCACGACAAGCACGTCAGGTTCCGAGGACACGATGCTCCGAAGCTCGGCTACGTTCGAATCAGGTGAGTGTTGCCCTAGGGAAAATACGGACCAACATGGTGTGAAAATGGTAAATGAACACAGAGAGAGAGAGAGAGTGATGGATAATGATATACAATATACACATTACATCACATTACCCTCTGGAAAATTACGGCCCTGAAGCCGACTATTTTTTTAGTGGAAACTGATCATCCATTTGGCAGGGTCTAATGTGTTTGATGTGACCAACCAGTGGAACACATTCACAGGTAGGGTAGCCAAGGAATGTCATGGTAAGAGATACAGAGATACCAGGCGAAATCACTTGATACCTCGTTGCTTGAGTTGTTTCCTCTTCTTTAACAACCACAGGTTCAGAGATCAGCTGGTTGTAGAGTCATGCCAGTCATGAATATCATGAAACGATGTTTTACTAGACATGTGCATTTCCATACTTATACTTGGTACCTCTATAAATGTTTTAAATCTGGAAAATCACCATGTTGAATATATAGTCGTTCTATACACACACATATATATACCAGCCAAGCCAGAATCGTAAGAATTCCTACAGCTGTCCCAAAATTTTAATTTTTTTTTAGATTCTCGCAGCTCTCCGGATGTATTGGGAAATTCTTGCAACTGTCAAACTTTCTCGCAATCCTCCGGTTGTATTGGGATTTTTGTTTCTTATGTTGATTTTATGTTGATTTTATGATTACTACCAAATCATCCTCCCACTTTCCACTTCTTTTTTCATCACTCACCATCATCCACGAGATGGCGCCGTAGCGATGCTAAGTAGAGGTCATATGTACGATGCACCGTCATACGAGGTGAAACCCGCCGAGAAAATCTAGCGATCACACCAACAAAGCTCTCATCTATCTGAGTAGCATCCACTAAAGGTGATTCACACCATTGGTGTGTCTGGCTAAAGATTTTCATAAATTTGAAGGTATGGTACAACATATGGGGCTTGACATGGAGTGGGTAACGGGGCTCATGGCGTGCAAGCGATAGTTCAGCCAATCGATGTTGTGCACGGAGCATCGTCAAACCCAAGTCAGCAAGATACGATGCTTCATCTGATCTCAGCCAAGCACCAGCACGATACAAATGTCTGAAGACAGCATTGATGCTTCGCCTCAGCTGACAGAACCCAACCCCCCCAAAAAATAGTTGAAACTTTAAACTAAGCACGGTCACCACAAGTCCAAAAGGAGTGATTTGAAGTAAGTTAAGACTATAGTTAAAGTCATCCTCTTAGTCCATTATAATTCTATGCCTGACTTTGGCATGATTTACTGCAATGAATTAAACTAAAACCATCGGCATTGTTTTTTTTTATTTTTGGCAAGTCTCGTAGCCAGTGCAATGAGAGGCACTCGGCTGTCCTCTTCACCCAGCTCGGTTACAAGGTCATCTTGGAGCAGTGTCTCCATCCATTCCTATGGCTGCAATTGAGATCTCAAATTGTCAAAAAATCTTGATTCCAGCAAACCATGTGAAAACCCTCAAGAAAACGACATTTGATACAAACGTCGAGTTTCAAGCAGCAAAGTAGTGGTGGAGCCCTTTTGCCAACCACCTTCTGGCCAGTCCAGCCCTGACTTGAAGCCTAGGCTATCTCTTCCGATTTTCATCAGATATGGACGTTCCTAAGTTTGTTTGCTTCCCAGGTCCCATTTTTAAAAATGCATATGGTTTGGATTCCCTCCTTAAAACTTAAAATGGAACGAAATCGAAAGTCAAGGGTTCCAACAAATTACCACAAACATGCCTGAAACCAGCTCAAGTATCATTCCTTTGCCTGCAATATGTCAGCCACAAAGCAGTCATACTAGAGAACCTGGTTTCAACCGAATTCCCAGGGAACAGCATGGAAAACTGCTGAAGAATCACCAAACTTGAAGCCACGAAGTAGCGACCTGCACCCAGGTGCCAGTTGTGAAACACATCCGGTCGCAGGATGAACGGTCGCCATTGAGGCTCTGCAGGCAGATCCACTATCCATGGTGACAATGTCTCCCAGGGGGCCATTGCCTGAATCAGCCAGTGTTTGATGAATTCACCACAAGATAGACATAAATCAACATGCCCAGAAAATTACAATTTCAACAGAGGCAAAGGCAAGAGACTGCAGCGCTAGACATTGTTTCCTCAAATCGTGGAGCAGAACCTACATCAGTGAATGGAATTCCATCATAGCCAGCCATGCAAAGGTGGCACACACCTCCCGATTGCATGTTGCTCTCTCCCCTTTTCGGTGCCCTCCTGAAGTGGCGTTGAAGGCGTCCACATTCTATTAAGAATGGCCAATCACCCTTGATTCCTGTCACCGCAAGTCTCAGGATCNCCCCTTTTCGGTGCCCTCCTGAAGTGGCGTTGAAGGCGTCCACATTCTATTAAGAATGGCCAATCACCCTTGATTCCTGTCACCGCAAGTCTCAGGATCATGGGTGCACCAGGAGCCCCTACATCCACACCATTGTTCATAGCATTGAGCAAATCCGAAGAAACCAGTCCCATCCCTTGATCCAGACATTCAGGATGATCAGCATAGGTCTCTCGAAGAGCTGTAAAGGCAAGCCACCGACAAAGTTCCTTGAGGGACNGAAACCAGTCCCATCCCTTGATCCAGACATTCAGGATGATCAGCATAGGTCTCTCGAAGAGCTGTAAAGGCAAGCCACCGACAAAGTTCCTTGAGGGACTGTGAATTCATTACCAGAAAAAATAAACTATATAAAATATAAACTTGGAGACTCTAACCACCCTCCCAAAAAGTAAAATCATCGTCGTGAGCAGTCAAGACACTGGAGGCCCCAACCTGCAGTGGATTAAAGGCAAATAATTGCTAGATTATTCTAATATTCTAAGCATGTTTTTTTGGGCCAAACCTATAGGTTCAAAACCTTACACAAATTGGGTCGCAGCTTTGCTCCTTCATGGGTTGAAGAATGGACTTGCTGGTTCCACGTCCAAGTACAGGGCCCCAACTGAGCAACATAATTGGAGTTTTCTTCTTGCCTGGAAGGAGTCAGAAAGCAAGGGCTTAAGTAATGCAATTGTGAGATAGTGCATTTGCCCATGCAGCTATATCAAAACTACACAGTTTTGTTTAATTAAAATTGAGGTACTTCTTCCTTCGTCTCCATGAACTTTAATGGGCACCGTTCTCGCAAGGTCTTCTTCTGAAAGAACAGTAAAAATTTCATGCTGCGGGTATAGAGAGCGATACCTCGACCAGTACGTTCGCAGAGATTCCTCGGAAGAGGCAAGGTTCTCATCCGGAAGGATGGCATCTAAGCGGTTCCATTGATGGAGGGCTTGCACCACATCAGTCGGCTTCAGCCATGGATAACCTCAGGTTTGACAACAATGCTAGTGAAAATTTGAACCAATTATTATTTTTGGGGCTGCATACACTAGACTAAACTTCAAATCCTGTCATGTGACGTTCATCGTCACCAATTGTCCCAAAACTGAATGGGATGGGTGCCCGGAGGCTTGCTTCATCCAGGGCTTTGAAGCACTCTCTTGCCTGGGAGATGTCTATCGTAATTAAGCAAAACCAAGGGTTTGAACAAATCACATTCCCCAAAGCCTTTTTAACCAATTTCAACAAAACATGAAAAATTATTGGCCTGGTGGGTCAGGTACAGCATGGGATGAACCTTTTGCCAGCCTCTCCAGCACCGGATCATTTCTCTGAAATCCCAAGCGCTTATCATCAGCCAATATAGCTTGCGCATGCTCTGCCAATTGAATAGCTGGAGCCTCAGCCATGATAGCCACGGTTGAAAAAATTACACAGGCTTGCACATTACTTTTAAAGCCACCATGACAACAACAGGTGAAACCCTAATACCAAACCCCTAGGGCTGCTTCATAAACGATTACTTTAAGTTCACTGACTTTAGTCTAAGCTTAAGCCTGCTGAGACCTGATGGATCACAATTACTTTAAGTTAACTTGAGCTGAGATTGGCTGAATTTGCATTTAAAAATATTCGGCTATTACCTGAGCTCAATTGAAGGAAACCACTCCATTTATTTCTTGTCGGATTCATCTCTTCAAAATCGTAAAGGCTGCTTTACGATTCACTCAAGAATTTACTTCGGCAAAGAATGCCATTTTTATTCAAGTTAGCTCAATTAATCTATGGTGAAGTTTAACATTCTTTATTGACAATTAATCTCAATAATTAATTTACATGAAGTTTAATTTGCATTGAGCTTCAACTTGATTAGATCAGCTTATAGATTGATTCAGTTTAACATTTAATTAAATAATTCATTTAAACCTTTAATCAAGTCACTTTAGCATTAAAAATTTAATTATAGACTAATTCAGTTTAACCTTTAATTAATTCATTTAAACTAAACAAATCATTTAAACTTTTAATTAGTTCACTTTAGCCTTAAAAAAAATAAGGAATCTTATTTAATGATCAATTCACTTAATCTTCATTTATAATTCAGCTGAATTATTAATAAAATTTATCTTAAGTCCATTGCATGCCTTCGATGTGAAGATTATGTTTGTTCGAATTATCGGTTAACTTTAATGTTTATTAGAATTACACTTAACTCTTGCAAGCAAGGATCTCCTGTGCTGCTGGGGCGAAGATTCCGAGAGCGCTGCCGCTTCTGCACGGTGCCTGGCTTGCAAGTATCAAGTTTTTTCTAAGCTTGTTTTTACTATACTGCTTTGTTACGCATCATTGCTCAAGACAACTTTTTCACGTTTCGCAGCGCTTTAAGATCACGTGCACACTCCCGCAATATATTTTGCAGGTTGGTGCAATGAATCCCCTTTACCCCTGAAAACTAGATTGGCCAGAATTCCTCATAGGGCCGAGCCTCACGATATTATATGTTCACAACATTTTTTTTCTCAGTTCGATTTGGTATACTGAACAATTCAAGAATCTTTTGGCCATATCGGCAGCGATGAGACCCTCTAAACCCCATGAAAACTCCAACACACGCCTGCTGGTTTCAAGCAGGTAGGTGCTATGGCAACTAGATCTATACTGTAATTCACAGCTCACTTCTCAGTCTTAGCCTTGGCCTTGGGCCGGCGGCCTGCCTTACTCTTAGACTTTCCAGAAGGCACTCCATCACCTCCAGGCTCATCACCAGGTGGTACGTCCTCACGCTTGCGTTTCTTCATCTCAGTCAGCAGGAGCTTGAAGGTATGCTCTGCTGCCATAATCTTCACGCACCTAAATTTGGGCGAATTTGAAGACCAAAAAATACATTAAAACCTCTTAATATGTTCAATCCCTGATGGACTATACTTTAATCTGAGGGTGGCCAACTACATTAGAAGCAAATCTTACCAGCGTGCAATCTCACTTGCATGAAGCGATTTAATTTCCAAGGGCCTAGAGGATTTGAATCATCCCCAATTAGAATATCTTCCTTAAATAATTCTTCTAAGGGGGTTGCCCTGCATTCCTCCTGAAACATAATGTCTAAAGTATCGGCATATTGATTAAAAAAAGCGTCCGAGAATGCAGCCAAGGAGCGGGTCACGCGCGACACCCTTCGCCTGATTGATCTCCTCAAGGATCCTGGGGGGAGCATCGGATGGATCAGGGCTGTATTGCAACCAGGGAAGTATCTCTAAAATTAAGAACTTAAATCCGTTATATATCAAATCAAAACTTGAATTTGGGTGCCAAGAAGCTGATCCGTAAGCTGATCTGGCACATGCTCTTCCAGGCGATGTTGGGCCTCCGCAAGCTTTAAAAACGCAGCTTCAAAGGCAGCTAGCACATTCTTCATGTCCAGGCAGAACCTGAAGTAGCAGCACAACAGTTTACATTCGTTTATCTTATAAGCTGAATATTAAGGTGTCAAGTAGACAATCTTAGCTTGATTGCTGCCGCCCTCCTGCCGAGCAGCTTCTTGCACCTCTCATTCGCAGTTTCATCGATTTGGCCCATCCATTGCACCACTTGAGCCGCCTTTTGGTGGGTGGAGTCGATGAACTGCTTGAGATTTTCTTTGCATTCAGCTTTGCCATTTACCTGGACCACGCCAGTCTTTCCCTTCTCACCAGGCTCGACCCCACAGGCATTGGGCAAAGCCAAATGCTCCAAGGGTTTCTGCGGCATGTCCTTCATGGTTAATCTCCAATTATGCATTTTTAGTCTGAAATTAAAATTATAGCCTAAACTAGTTCTGAAATTTGAAATTTGGCCCGAAGTCGCTCCTCTGGCTTTTTCTCTTCTGCCGATAGCCAGCGATCCAGCTCATGCCTCTTGACCTTCACAGTATCCGCAGTTTCCACGAAGTATTCAGTGACATTCTCATCATACTTGAATTTCCTGCAAGGTGAAATAAACAACACTTTCTTACAGAACATCAAGTCCACATTCATGGGGCACCAGGGAAAACAAAGAAAGAAAAAATTGCGCAGTCCTTGTCATCACCGAGGGGAATCGCAAGCAATACGACTTGATTTTGGAGATGAGGGCCCTGAGCAGGCGAATCCAATGAAATTCAAAGGGTAAAAACCCAACTAAGGAAACCAAATTTAAACCATATGCATCAAGAAACATTGATTTTATTATCAAGAAAGGCAGTCAACCATGCGTGCAAGGCACGTGGAGTAAGAAAGTTCCTTCTGCATTTTCTCCTCCGTGTACCATCCTCCCTCTATCTCCTCCTCCTTCATCCTCTGTTGCTCTTTGATGTGCATAACTTGCTTCTGAAATTCTGCCTGCAGGGTTGTATGTGAAGTTAAGCAAAAAACTAGTTTAGGGGTTTTAAGTAACCAATTCATCATGTTTACAAAACACATCAAAACACTTTTTGCAATACCTGACCCTTACCAGTTGTCGGGTGCGGTGCGAGCTGTCACACCCCACGGCTTTCATGCTGCGCACCAGCGCCAGGGTCAAGGTGTCCCGGTTTCCAGCAACCCACTGATCGTGGATCGATTGATCCACATTGAGTTTTCCGGCCGGTGTCTTCTGACAAAGTCTTTTCAGGCGCATGTAAACCGCATGCGGGCTCAACTCCTGACTTGCTTTAACAAAATGGTTTTCACATAGACTCTAGATTCTAGATTCTAGATCCTAATGACCTAATGTGTATAAGCATCAAAATTGTTCCAAAAAATATTTTAGCAGTAACCCTCCTCATCGCTGAGATCCAATTGCTCTGCCAACGCTTCTTCCCCTTCTTGGATCTGATCGGGTGCTGCTGAAGGAGCTGGTGCTGCACCGCTTGCCTTGCTAACTGCTTCGCTGCTCACAGTGGCAGGAGCAGCTTTGGCAGGACATGGTGCTAACCCTTGCTTCGGGACAGCAGCAACCTTTGGAGGAACTTGTTGGGGAGGAGGTGGTGCTGGCAGGCTCACATGTGCCTTAACTGGTGGCAAAGGCAATTCAACAGCAGCCAATCCTGTTGAAGCTGGGCTCGGACTCGGGGAAAACAATTGTTTCGGCGTGGGCGTAGCTGGCACCGTGCTGCTCTTCTCCAGCTCGAGTAATGCAAATTTCCTTTGCAATTCTTCATACTTATCCTTCCATGCCCGAGCTTCATCAACAGGCCCTGCGACCTTCTCGATCTCTGGAGCAGGGGTCGACACATCATCCAGCCGCAAAGTCTTTGCATGCAAGAGGTCGGGATTTTCCTTTTCAGATTCACCTTCAGACTCTGAGTCTGCAATGTTTATCTGTTCCACACCTCCAGGACCTGACACCTGTGAGGGATATCAAAATCAATCGGGACAAGGATTGGTTTAAACATAATTTCAACCCAATATGAAACTTTAAACACCTTATAGATTAAAACATCACTTACTATAGTTTAATTATACCACGCACTTAAAGCTTGAATCATAACAGGGGGTTGATAGCTTAAGTGAACTACATTTAAATCCACGCCACTTTTTTTAATGATTCTTTAAGACCCAAACTTGCCTCCTCAACTGGTGGTTCCACCTTGGCTGCCATCATCGCAGGAGGCCCCGCTGGTGGCAGAGCATCACTGCGAACAGGAGTCGCTACAGGAGCTGCAGATGGAGCGGCATTGCTCTCTTCGGGCCTGGCCTGCAGGAAAAGGGGTTTTTAGAATTAAGACTATAGCGATGGAATGTTCTAAATTAGATGAATCTTCAAAATAGAACTTAATGGGGATGGAATACATATGTTTAAAGATATTTTGGGTCTAAAAATGTTGCAGTTAATGGAGAGGGAATCTAAAGACTCTTAAAGATAGTTAGTGTCTTGGAAGGTGGGCCAAAATAGATGGAAATTTCAAAATCTTAAGTAGATTACGGGCCTCCCACATTAGATGGAATTTTAAGAATCTTGAATTAAGATAATTGAGGTCTTTGAAGGTGGGCCAAAATAGATGGACTTTAAAAACATAAAAGTTCATAATGGTTTCCGAGGGTTGGCCACAAAAGCTGGAATTATAAGCATCTTAAAGATAATTAGGGTCTCCTCAGGTGGCCCAAGATAGAAATTAATAGTGATGGAATCTCAAAAAATCTTAAGTTCAGAATTTGGGCCAACACAAATTAATTTCTTTAACCAATAAATTAATCAGAGCCTGCGAAGGTGGGCACAGCTTGTCCATCAGCATAGCCTCTTGTTCCTCATGTTTCACATGAAGCCATCGTTCCTGATAGGGTTGCATGAAACTCCAACCAAAGAAAACTGAACATATATTGTAGCACTATCTGGGCGAAAGACATGACAGTCAGCATAATATATACTATACCCCAAGAAAATTTATTAGTTCCACCATGTTTGCAGGAGTAAAAACAGCATTCTATGAAAAGAAATATAATTGAACATAGCTAACTTGGAAAAATAGCGTCCACTGCTGCCATGTGAGGCTGAAGGTCATGTGATTCAATCTCTTGGTCGGTGTCCTGCCATGGGAATGTAACAGCCATTGAAATCAAAACAGTTCGGGCCCAACAATTGTGGGGTGTTGTCGCTATTTGAGATGTTTTGTTGTTGTTCGACGTCTCTGGTGACCCAAGTGGCAAAGGCAATCTTGAACATGTGCAGCTAGTTTACTATATCTTTAGGTTTAATATGAATTAGAAACCAGTAGAATTGGAACATGTTCAGAATTTCACTTACGTATTTCATAAATATCTTACACAGCATGAAAGTGAAATTCAATATGCTTTAAGTACCTGTCCTGCAAAAGCTTCTCAAGTTCAGCAGCTGTCAAGTCCGAGGTTTCGCCCAGGAGATTGACCATCTGATCCACCACCATGTCATTCAGCGATGGGGCTGGCATCTCGTCAACAATCTGGGCTGCACCACGAACAAGTTCAGAGCAGCTCCAAGCACGGCTCTGCAGTTTTCTGTTCATCACAGGTCGCTAGAAGCCAAAAGTCTACACAGTAGCACAAATTATTGTGATTTTATGGGCGGCAAACCAACAATTCTTCAAATAGCGACACTCTATCCTAATTTCACTAGCAAACCCAAAGATTTCCAACAATTTGACAACTTGATGCAACAAATGCACACCAAATGAACAACTTTGAGCACATGTGTGCAACCTAAATTCTTACAATTTCTCCGGCATTTCTCGCAACTTTTTCTCGCACCACCTCCGCCTATTCTCGCAACTTCTCCGCATATTCTCGCAACTTCTCCGCCTCCGGATGTAGCTGCATTTTCTCCGGTTGTATTTTTGATTTTCTCCGGATGTATTAGCATTTTCTCCGGTTGTATTAGCAGCTGTTGGTTTTCTATGGTTTTACAATCAATTACCATCGGAGCCGGATTTTGATTAAATTTCTGTGGGAAATGCACTTTTCCAGTGCTGAGGCAATCTAAGGTAGATAGATCCTCTTATATATGCTACAGCATCCAGCAGCAATGCTTCGGACCAATTGTCTGGGTCCATTGGCATTTGCTTAAATAAACTAATGGCATCCGGTTCAGCATCTCCAAGAACAGGAGGCCATCCGCCAGCACCAGCACGTAGCTCAGGCAAATGTCTGAGAATTCGTAGTCCAAAGGCTACAGGATAGGACCTGAAAAGGTCTGAAGGGCATGGTTTGAAATTTAGGAACGCACTATCATGGGATACAAATTATTCAGCGACATTTTTTTTATGTTTTCCATGTTTTTTGATCAACTGAGTTTCGTACTGTGTGCTCTTCAAAGCTTTTTTAATCCCTTGGAATTGAACTTTGCCTCCAGCCTTTCGCACCTTCTTGGTGGTCTTGAGCACACACTTGTCCCGAGAAGCTTTGCGCAGACTTCCCCGGTCCAAGACATGGATTGCTTTCGTGTTGCTCCATGCTCGGTGCCGCTTCCTTGAAGAAGCATGTTTGTAAAAATTATTATAAAAGCATTTCTGGAAAACAGGAGCCCTTTAAATTTAAAGACAAGCATCGGGCTCAGAGCTCCATAATGCCTGCTCCACCATCCAACTCGCCAAACTTTCATCCAGGCAGATGCTAGAAATCTCTCCCAACGGGGATACCAAATCAGCCTCGAAGAGGCTGGTTGTTCCAGCATCCATGTCCCCTTGAGGCATGTGACCAGCATGGCTAGGAGGATGGTTCGACTGAGGAGGCAGTTCCCATCCTGCAAATTAATTGTTTTTGATTTGTTCCCAAAAATCTCAAAAAAGAGTTCTATGAATCCGATGATTCATTCACTTTAGTCACAAAAATAAACTCCTGGACGTACTGCAGGTCCAACCGTCCGAAAGGTGTCAAAGGCCCCCGCAAGCTCGTACCAACATTTATTGCTGCAAATGATGTACAAACGACTGCAAACAGAGCAAAGAATCCAAGTGGATCAGCATTGAGTAGGGTCCATATAGCTAACCTTGCATGATCCATGTGACAATTTTTGACCTAATTGTTAGCAAAATTATTTGGGATGTCATCCACATAAATTCAAAACATGGAAAAATTAACATGAATCCAGGCCAGAAACGCAAGGCCAGCAGGTGTCAGCAAGTCAAAAGCATTTTGCTTGTGCACCCGTGTTGTCTTCTCGCCGTACTCCACATCCAGTTGCGCACATGCAATCATGCCATACTTGGCACTTTTCCCAACATGGCCATCTCCAGCAAAAAATTCACCTACTTGGAATGCCTGATGGGCAGACAGCATTGTAGCTCTATAGCTGGGGTCTACATAGGTTAAAACTTATGTCTATAGTTTCTGTACTTCAACCATTTTTTTTTACGAACTCCTGCCTGAGGCACCTTCGGCATATTGGAGTTATACCAAACACAGATGAGCAGCATCAGAAATGCCTGCAGGGATTGGAATTCATTCAGCGTTATTTGCTTAAACTAAGACTGAAATTGATTTCAATTTATTTCCTTGAAGCTGACCCAGCCTTTGGGCATCCCATCTTGATCATTCTGATTACGAGGTTGTTCAGGTCGTGCTCTGTAGGAGCAGCATGGTGGCGAGGCATGATCTATAAGTGTTAAGATTATGTGACATTTATGCAAAAAATCCTAATCTATCCGTCTTCTTAATGCTGTGGGACCTGAATTAAAGGGCAATCCAACCTTAAGACTTTGAAGCCTAAATTATGTTCACAAATCTTCAACTTTATTTGAGGATCTAAACCAGACAACTTGAGCCAATGAGCTTAAGACACGCAGTTGGAACATGAACGATGCCCAAAATTTGTGATTACTGTTGATCATTATTAGAATTAATCGGGCAACTAAGGCCCACAAGTTACACCTAGAAATGCCACTAACAAATTTTCTCCAGTTAAACATGCTAGGCTCACGAGCCACCCGCTGCAAAGGTATGCTGCGCAGAGTGGCCCTGGGCGCAGGCACAGCACCGCGGCGGCATCTGGCAGAGCGCTTCGCCATGCCTGCATGCAGGTGGGAGTGGGAGCAAATGTCTATTGGGACTGTTTCGCAGGCTATAGGTCAGTTTAGAACCAAATTGCACTTTTTTTCTCGGCGTGGTCAATGTCGGAGAGAGACCTGTATAGATCGACAAAGCCATCATAGCATCCGGAGCTTCAGGGCATGGCATTGAAAACACCTTAGATTAAAATCCTGCAGGTCCTATAATGACCGATCTAATGGGACATTTATTAATTTATGATTTTTGTTGGATCATTCTTGATTAGATTTCTTAAGTTTATCATTCTTTATCTAGCCATGCTCGGACCGTCCAGTCCGTCTCCGGCTATGGGCCCGGCTATGATTGGATCCGCGGCGCCTATCCCTATGCCCATCTTCCCTCTCATTCCTCCTCCTCCGGCGGGAACGGCGGTGTTCATTGCCAGGTTCTTCTGCTGGCTCTGGCATTGCGTCACTTGTCCCTGACAGTCCAGGGGTTGTTGGCCTTGATGCGCTCGCTGGTCCTCCAGGATTCGTAGGTGTGGCACCTGCAGGGTCCGATAAAGGTGGATTAAATAGACAAAATGGTTCATCTAATTTCCAAACGTAAATGTTTTTTCGACAGGCTGACCTTCAGGAAGTAGTCCATTTGCCTGCATGTAGCGCAAGAACTGCATGGCCGTCTGAGATTCAGGGCTTCCTGGGCGCATGCCATTTGCCATAGTCAGCAAATGCGCCAGCCCACCGGTCATCTTCTCAGTCTCAGGTTCTGTGGCCACTGCTTCTTCCCGTGGTGCATCACGTCGAGGAGCTGCATCTTCAGCTGGTGCATCATCTGGAGGTGCATCATGTCGAAGTCGGGCAGGGGGCGGTCCAGACGGGCTGCGTGGAATCCTTCTTTCCGATGTCTCCGCAGAAGGACCTTAATTGTTGCATTGATTAAAGTGAATTCAAAGGAATCTCTTTAAAAGGTCATAAGCTCAGGGATTATGAGTTTGAATGTTAACTCAATCTGACTTAGTTGGAATATGGAGGGAACCTCTTTGGGAAAGAATACAAAGAAAGTTCGGGTTTGTGACTTTGAGGGTTAACTATAGTTAACTTAATTTGACTTAGTCACAATAATTAAGGGAATCTCTTCAAGTTAATAAAATATGGGTAAAATCAGGGATTGTGGCCTTCAGGGTAAACTTAATCTGACTTAGTTGGAAGACAAGGAGCCTCTAGAGCCTGGAGCACTAGGTGCAGCAGAAGCTTTGGCAAGTGCTCCCAAAGCTGCAGAGCCAGCAGATCCCGATCCAGGTCCTGCAGGAAGGTCATCAGCAGGAGCAGGGGCTCGTGGGCTTCGTGGGCCAGTCGGAGTCGACTTTGGTGCCACTGCCGGAGCTGCGGCCGGCGGCTCCTCCTCCTCGATCTCTTCCTGACAGGGACTGTCTTAAATTGACTGTGTTAAAATGTCAGCTTAAATCAGCTTAACTTATTAAACTAATGCATCAAAATCATGTTCCAGACTTTAACCCATATGGTCCTCCGATGGAGGCTCATCAGGCGGCCCTGGCACAGCTGTCAGCGCATTCTGCGGGATCCAGACAAAGGCTTGAAACCACTGCCCAGGGCCGTGTCCAGGACCCACTGCTCCCGCTCCTCCACTCACCGGCATCAGCTTGGGGCGGGGAGGCACGATGTTGCCAGGTGCTATTGGGATCGGCCGTCGACCATGTGCACCCTTTCCTCCACCTCCACCTCCACCCTTCTTGCCGTAGCCCTTCTTCCCGCCATGTCCACTATGACGAGGAGCCCATCCCTTCGACCTTGTATGCCAAGACGTCCAAGGGGATTTCAACAAAGAAAAAAAACAAACGTTCTTTTCAAAACATTTCAAAACAATCTTAAGCTCTTCAGGCGAGCATCCAATGGCCGTCATCTCCATGCCCCTTACCATCATCACGATGTCCTTTGCCCCGGTTCCTCTCATCCTCGCTGCCACCACCATCGCCGTCACCATTAGGCATCAGGACCGTAGGGGATCAAACCCGACAAAGGTCTTCAGCCCCAACAGCTGCTGCAGTTTTAGATGCAACTCACATGCTGCTTGGAAAGGTTTCTGACACTACAGTTTATATTAACTATTGCATCAAAAGCTAAACAACTATTGATCCGATAAATGAATTAAGTGCATGAATTGTGAAAAAGATGCAGCTTACCTTTTCCCAGCCTCCACCAACTTGAAGGGCTCCAAAGGCACCCGCAGCAAAGGGCAGCAGCTGCAGCGAAGAGAATCGACATCACACCTGGCCAGGGACAAGCACGTGGCAACAGCAGCAGCAGGGATCACACCATTACTTTTTTTTTTCTGGTGGCAGGCTCAAAGTATTAGGCTCTGAGGCTAGACTACACCTGGGCCCGATCTCACTTTATGCCAGCTTTTCTTATGGATTAAATTCGATTAAATATCAGAGTCTTGAAAGATCTGCTTGAGCTTAAGATTTACATGACTTTTAATTTATTTAAGTGCAAATTTTACGCCATCAAATTATGAATATATTTATGGCTGGCATCTATGCAGACCCCTATGTGCAATCTAGGCCATCTACCCCATCAGAGCTGTAGAAAGTTATCTACCGATCATCATCGACAATGTCGAAGTCCACGCTGTCGTCCATGGTCTAGTCAACATCCATGGCCTCAAAGGACTTCTGAGCACTCCCAGCAGTAACCAGCAGCAGCTGGAAAAGTGCTTGGGACTCAGGTCCGTCCCACCATCCATCCTCAGCATTCTGAAACGTAGCGATGATCTTGTTGCACGCGTAGATGTGCACTGCCACCGAGGAATAGGCATAGGAAAAGTAAAATTTTTGGGTTTCGGATCCATCAGGAAAGCAAATCTTCACACCACCTGCAGGTCTTCCGAAGTAAATCGAAGCATAGAACTTGGGCGAGTTCTTCTTGGTGTAGATCTTGTGCAGCACGTCAGTCTCCTTGTTGTAGGGCGTGTCCTTGTATCGCCTCAGCAGTTCCAACATCTCCTTCTCCATAACCTTGTCAGGCTCTGGCAGATTTCCCCTTGCACGTGGTGCTCTTTTGGCCCCTGCCTTCGGCTTTGCCTTCGCCTTGGCTTTTGCCTTTGGCTGGGGCTGGTCACCCTCATCCTCCATCTGCCCATTCTCATTTGATTTTCTCTTCCTGCTGGCAGACTTCGCTGCTGCAGTCTTGCCTTCATCCTCAGCCTCATCTCCTTTCTTGCTTTTCCTTTTGCTTTTCTTTGCAGGCTCTCCTTCAACCCTGCGTGGGCGACCTCTGGGCTTGGGTGCTTTCTTCTCGGATGCTGATGCTTTCTTCTTTTCTTTGTTGGCCTCGCGCTCTTCCTCAAGTTTTTCCTTTTCAGATGCCCTCATTCTCAACTGGGCTCTTCGAAGATCTGTTCCTTCTTCTCCTGCCCTTTCCTCCAAATCTTGCTTCAAGTCACTCGCCCACTTGGCTTCAGCGACCTTCTTCGTGGCAGGCTCCTCATCTTGAGGCTCCTCATCTTCAGGCTCCTCATCTTCAAGCTCCTCTTCTTCGGGATCCTCTTCATTCTCAACTGCCGGTGCCTCCTTCGAGGTCTCATCTTCGGCATCCTTTTCTTTCTCAACTGCTGGTTCCTCCTTCGAGGTCTCTTCCTTCACAAGCACAGGTGCAGGTTTTGCTCGACCTTGCTGATCCTTCTTTTGCTCGACCATCTCATCCTTAGGCATAGCCTTGCTGCCCGTGTTGCCCTTGTCCTTCAGGGATCTAAAAAATTCAGGTTTAGGAAAAAATGTGGGTTTATGTGGAATTATTTTACTTGCTTGGGTTAAAACAGAACTCACTAAGACATTAATGGGATAGTGGTTAATCAAATGGGAAAATTGGAATAAGTTATGAACGATGGGCTGAAAATAAAAGAAAGCATTATTGCTCCTCGAAAATTGCCATAAGCTCAGCTTCCAGCGGGTTCAAAGGCAATGTTTGCACCAGATCATCAGGGCTTCCTGAGCAGATTAAGTTAAACATGCCCTTTCAAAATTCTTGAACTAACCATTAAAATAGGCATTCAAAAATACTGCCTCCAAAATTCAAATGATGAATCATAAGGGAAGGCTCCTTGTGACGAAGCAGTACTTGAAGCCAAGTTCTGAGCCAGTGCTTCTGCTTCCCTTTGTGCTGCTTCTTTTTCCCTTCGAACTCTCAGCCTTAGATGCACTATCCCCATTCAACCAACATTTGAAACATATTTACATCAGGATATTTCAGGTTATCTTACAATTGCAATATCTGATAAGCAACATTTCCTCCAGGTGCTGGCGCCGCACTGCAAGCGAGATCAAGTTGGCCTGAGCCCCTGGAATTCCTCTGGGTGGGTCAGGCACGAATCGCTTGGTGGCCGCTGCTTTGGCAGCTGTGTGCTTGGGCTGCCGAGGCTCCTGACGACAGGATGATGTGATTAAAAGTTGGCACAGCGCCAACTATTATAATTTAACTAAAACTTTAATTAAATTAATCTAAGTGTGGGCACTGCCTTCACTACCCTGAGGTAAGCTTAAGTTGTCAGATTTATGATTTATTTGCTTGAATTTCTTTGAAATTGAGATTATCGCCTTGACTCACTTTAACTTCAATTAATGCATGCCCAGCATGCTTAAATTAAAATTTCATTTATAAGCGGAAGTAATTTAATTTGTGAATTTCCGCCTTGAATTATGATCTTATATTCATGAGCCATCAGGTTTAATCTTTTCAATTACAGTTTATTTTTGAAGTAAGCCATTAAATTCAGATTACATTGAACTGCCGATAAATTAAAGATTATAGTTCAACTAAGTTCCCCTTAATTTAGCTTAAATTGCATCGCCATTAAGAGTTTCACTAAATTAGTTGCCTAAATTTTGATCCGCTTATGATGGACACTAGCCATCACTAAAATGATTTCTTAATCCCTGACTTTATCCCACAGCTCCCTCAATTTTTAAACAAAAATCATGGGCTATCCCTCAAATTAAGTTTTAGACCTATTATTGAAGTTAAGGCCCGCTCAAACCCTTAATTTCTGACTATGGCGAACCTTGACCAACCCCTGTCCTTGACATCTCCTCCATTCTCTGAAAATGTTGAAGACCTCGAAACTGGAGTCGTTGAAGTCGAAGCTGGACTTGAAGCTGCTTCAGATGCCGAAGTGGCTTGAACGGGTGAATCCACCACCTTCGCCTGTTTAGCTACTGGCTTCCAGTTTGCACAGTCAACTCCCCAAATCGTCAGCAACTCCCGAAAGAGAGGGTCCTTATTGATTGTGACGCCCACCCACCAAAAATGTCAGCAACTCTGAAATTTCTTCATGGGAACTTCACCAAAAGAAAGCAAACAACCAACAAAACAACAGCGAAAAAAAGTAAAATTAGACTGAAAATGTCTAAAGCCAAGTGTCTCGAGGCGGCTTGGGTTTGTAAGTCAATTGCTTGACCAGCCCATACATGTACCTAATCGACCATGCTTCTTCTGACAGAGTTGAACTGTTCGGCGTGAGCCGGGCCTTTTCAAAAAGAATTTCCAGCTCTTTGCACAGCGCCTCTTTGCAAGGAGACTTGTCTCGATTCTCCCGCATGAGGTGCAAGACTGGCTTCATCACTTCTGCATTGTAGCGAAGGTTGCTATGGGTCTTTCCAATGGCTCCAGTCGCCCCCACCTCTGGTTCACCAGGCAAAGGCTTCTCAATCAGCACAGACTGCAGATCCTTCAACCTGTCCCGGACCAGTGGTATGGAATCCCATTTCAATCCAAGCCCATCCAAACCACCAAAGACTGCCACATCAGTCCAAGCCATGGCATCCACAAATCAAGCTTGAGCTTAAGAAACCCTGCCACAACTTCAACTATACTACTTCCATCCTGAGGTTTCCAATGGAAAGGCTTTGATTAGCATTCTTGACCTAAAAGGATGATTCTGAATGACCTAAGAGGTGGCAGATTACTGTCATTTTTTTATTATCTTGATTTATGTTCATTAACTTCCTGGCTGCTTTGTTACCTCTAGTTCATTTATCTGGCCTCCAACCTATTAACTCCAGGCTAAGAAATGTCAAACTATGTTGGAGCCAGGTCTTTAATCTATTTCATAGGTTGCTACCTCGCCATGGGCTTTAGTGGAAACCTCGCTAAATGCAAAGCTATCTATCCTGGCTGACCAGTCCAGTGCAACGAAGCTTTTTCAACATTAGTCTATTTAGTCTAATTTCTCTGTTTATGCCTTCGGCTTAGTTTATTTAAGTTAAGGCACGTTGAGTCCAACCCCCCTTGAATCAAAAGCTATATCGATCTTATCCGCCATTATGGTTCAACCTGTCCTGCAGACAAGGCTTTCGTACATTACATGCACATTAATTATCTTATTAACCTATCATCCGGCTTCCAAAAGATTTACAGCAATCTATCTGAGATTGTCCTCAATGACTGTTATTAAACCAGCCTGCACCACCAGGACTAACTTATGTCAAGTACTAGCACCCCTTTCTGACCAAGATGCATCAAACACCATATATAAAACATGCCAGCAGCACCTCTTGGGCCTTCACGAAGCTCAGAAGTGGCCACTTCAGGTAAAATGCTGCAGCAAACATTCATGTAACATGCTATTTCCAGATTCTCGCATCTCCTTTGTGAGTCGTAAGAATTCCTACAGCTGTCCCAAAATTTTAATTTTTTTAAAAAATTTTAAAATTTCATTGTTTTTTGGTTTAGCTGGTATATATACACACACACACATATATATATATATATATAGATAGGCCATCTTCAAACTACCGGGGGTTACTGCACATCTCTTTTCGCCGAGGAATGCAATCCTCCAAGAGCGACAAGTTGACACCGCTCTCACCTGGCTCCGTGCAGGTCGCATCGGTACGGAGGGGTCCATGGGCGGTGTCGTCCGGTGATGTGAAAATGGGGTACTTTGGAGGATCATTTATAACATATCTTAAGTGGTTAATCCTTTCCCCCTAATACTAACCCCCCCCCTTAATAATAAACACCTCAGGTAGTTTTTATTATTAGGGGGGTATTTATTATTAGGGGGGACCCTAATNAATCCTTTCCCCCTAATACTAACCCCCCCCCTTAATAATAAACACCTCAGGTAGTTTTTATTATTAGGGGGGTATTTATTATTAGGGGGGACCCTAATAGTAAGCGTCGGACCTTATTACTAAAAACTATTTTTCTCGATTTCAAAATCAATTAAATTCCAATTTTAAACGCAATTAATACGTTGCAAAAAATTGGATTTCGAAGCGGGACCCTAATAATAAGCACCCCGGGGTTGACTAGTTTTTATTATTAGGGGGTGAAACCGACAAATGGTAGGTTTATTTTTAAATTGTTTTCTAAAGGGCATCAATTAGAAGTTAAATTGGCCAACCACAAATTTTCCAAAATTGGAGATGGACCCTAGTTTTTATTATTTGGGGGGGGGTTAGTAATAGGGGGAAGGGATTAATAGCCAGTCATAACCCTGGTGATCACAAGTGCTCGATTCGTGGGTTATCCGATGTATATCCATATAGATATAGTATATAAATGGATTGTAACTCCAGCTAGGCATAGCCCCCAGTTATGGCCAGTTGTGGCCATTTTGGAAACAAGAAAGTGATGATTTTCCACCAACGGATTTTGGAGGATGACCATATCCTTTCGAGCTATTTTTATCTAGATCTTGGCTGATAGAAGTTGAACATGGTCCCTTAAGAATGTTACATATCACACACACACACATCCAACATGCAGCATTCACAATATTCATGCATGCTTGCCCGTGGGAGAAATGAAGACTTACAAATCATGGTTGAGCATGCCAATTCCGGAATACACCGTAGTTTGGTTTCTTGAACCCTGTATTTTGGGAATTATCATAATCTATTCTTGGAAAGCCTATTGCGGGGAACGACAACGTGTTGAGAACATTGCTCATATCTACCTCAAATATTTCTTGGTTTTTATATGGTTTCATCCTTCCAATTTTTGTTGCTTCTATTCCATGTGGAAATTTCACCAAAGTTCTGAAGCACCCGCCAAAAGATAGAAAAGTAAAATCCTTCCAAAATATGTAAGTTATAGTTATACATCAATTCCTTTTTTTTTTGGGGGGGTTACCCTCTGGTAAACTAACATAGCTATGGAAAAGTACTTTTTTTTAGTAGGTAAATTATCAAACTAAATGGGCAATCAACCATCGCCATGTTAATTACTGCAGGGTAGAATCATCTCTCATGTTGACCATGGCGCCATCGTGGCCATCACCAGGTCATGTCGCCCACCATGTCAGAGTCTGCGGGAAACCAGGCGGCTTTCGCGTGGCAATCGTGTGATTTTCATGGATTTTCTACACGGAAACCATCTGCTACAGGGGTTCAATTGGATTGAATGGGGATGAATGGGGTTTAACCTGATTGAATGGGATTTAATAGAAACCGTTTGGAAATAAGGGATAGAATAGAGACTAAAGGTTTGTAAACCTTGGATTTGAAATTGAACATGGACCTGGTCATAAGGATTGGGTGCTGGTATAGCTGCTAGTAACCCCAAAAACATCAGGCCTTATTTGTAGGGTACCCTTCTGGTAGGTCAAACATGTGGTTCCAAACTCACCGCAGGACGGGGTCAGAGCCCCCGAGCTATGTGGATAGATTGGGAGAACACCTCTTTGGAGACGATAGTCTGATCACCATTACCCTCTGGTAATCAAACATGGCGTGCTGGAAAATCCCACCATTTAGTTCGGGCATTTTCCCAGCTAGAGACCTCCATTTAGTTCGGGGATTTCCAATTGCCACTTTTTTTTTGCCGGAGGGTATTGTAAATTATGATCATGATTTCAATACTGTAGTTCCCTTCAGATTAGCTGACTATATAATGAACATATTATTGAGATCCCTTTACTCTAATACTCTTTCTAAAGAATATGTGGCAAAATGATACCCCTCATAGTAATTCAACATCATACCCGGTGATTATACAATTATAGATGAATGTAGCGCTGTTCCATGGCTGTGTTAGATTAGCAAATGGATCCAGAGGGTAATTATAATTGACAAACTGAACTATAACAGTTATAGTCATAGTTTGATTATATATTTCATCATGGTAATTAGACATTGATTATAGTTAATTATAGTTGATCAGTTCTTATTGATTTCTGGTATAATTGTAGTTGATTATCCCCATTCGAAAGTCCTCGGTTTCGTGCGCGATCCGTTGCCCGCCCCAGTTGTTGGAGCGCCTGGAACTGCTGAGCCGCGACTTGCGGAGCGAGATGCGCTCAGTGTCCTCCAGGCCACGGGCCCCAGCTGATTGGATGATGGTCCCACTTTGATGCAGATAGCCTATGGTTATTTAATATATATATATATATAGCTATGGAAAATCCCTATTTTCAATGGTTAGTACATATAGCCTATATAGCTATGGAAAATCCCTATTTTCAATGGCTAGATATAGGTAAACCATCCACAAATGGGCCATTTTCCATAGCTACAGTATGTTAAATTACCTAAAGGGTACCACTCAAAAAAGTGCTTGTTCCAAATCATTCTTCAGTGGTATCACTACTAAGTGGTCCCATTTACTTGGATGAGATACATGTTCTTACCCCAACCATTTTAAGCTTCACTCCTCCCTTTTCCGGGGGAACCATGCCATGTTGGCCACTGCCGGAGGCTCCAAAATGTTGAGGCGCCACGGGGAAAGTCAGTGGGGGTCAGTGGTCAATTTCACCGATCAAAGGTGGTTGTTCCATCCGATTGGCACAATGATTCGTGATATATATATATATATAATTACACAATATATATATATATATAAAATATGTTGGCGTTGGAGTATGCTGTATGTTGGAGTCTTAGTGCATCATGCCTACCTTGGGATCGGTCTGTGGATAGCGATTTCCAAGCTCAACCCGCAAGGTGGCGCAAAGGCGGATGTTCGAACGTATCGACTTCATTGCTCGGAGACAGGACCGTGCGGGGTGCCCTAGCCGGGATCAATGGGATGATGACGATGAGGCTGATAGGAGCAACGTGGGAAGCTCACAATGCAGAATGCCCTCTGGTAAACTAACATAGCTATTGAAAATTGCCATTTTTTGTGGACTTTTCCATAAGAAATTGTGATTTTCCATGGTTATGTTAGTTTACCAGAGGGTAGATTCAATTGGCCACTACTTTGGTCGGATTTTGCTTTTTTAACGTCTTTTTCTGGGCTCGAAACACAAATTACTGATAATTATTGTATTCCAAGAAACTTCTGTTGACGCATCTCATGCAGACAACAAGCAGCGTCACAAAAATGGATGGACAGATGTAATTTGATGGTTACTTATTTGTTGAATATACTTTCTTTTTTTTTGTATATATATATATATATACATATATATATATATACATGTGTCCATCAATTGGTGAAAGATAATGAAGTGACAATGCCCATGCGCCGCACATGTACATATATATATATAGGCATATATAGGCGACTATAGTGACTATAGCACATACACAGTGTATACACGACGGAATGTTTATATTCATGTATATATATGTGATTATATGTGTGTATGCACATTTTTTTTCACTGAAAGTTTTGTGTTTATTAATTCGTCTATGTTTACAATGTTAATCACACATTTACTGAGTGCTCTCATTTCAAAAAAACAATGCATAAGATATACGCACACGCAAATATATCTTTATATACATACATGCATATAGATATACATGTATTTGTATGTACATCTAGCACTGTGGTAGTGTCTTAGTTTGCACACAACGCGTCTGACCTCCCTTTTTCGTCCCAGGTGGACGAGGGTGGAGCTTCACGACCTTTAGGCGATCTTGCGGAGCTGTGTGATGTTTGTTCAATGGAAAAGTTGGAGCAATTTGGCTTCAGGAATGCAACTTCGACATGGTTTTCCTTTGATCAAGTGGGAGGGTCAAGGTTAGTAGTTAATCTATTTGGGGTTTTGATTCGCAGGAATTGACAGTAGGGAGTCCGAATATATACAAATATATCATGATATATCATGTTTTTTTTTGAAGATGAGCTTGGAAGTGCTGCTCAGTGTTTGATCCTGAACGTTGAATATTCTATGGGCCAACACGTCAGTATGCGCTACCCGTGAGTCGTCTAAGCTTTCGCCTAGATATGCCCTGGGGTTCGGCTAACTGACTAGCAAGGGAATGAAGCGTGTGAAGAATGCTGCCATGTGAACGATCGTATCTGTTGTTTTTTTTTAGGCTGGTTGAAATGCCAGATAGTATGTCTATGCCTATGCTCTTCATTGACATTGTTTCACATATACTATCATATACTCATATATATATATATATATACACATATTCAATCAACATCCATGCGGTGTATCTACTTGAATTCATCCACCTCCCACCCTACATTGGTCGTTATTGGACCACTATGATCTTAGCACGGTTCCGCCAGGGATGTCCCCACAAGCGACGGACGTGACCAATGGGTGCGACGTGGGGCATGGGTGGAAAGTTGGCAGGACTGTGGCAAGCCCTGGCTGCCATACACCTACCACTACGGGATGATATTGACCACCCATCTATGGCAATATTGGGATGGTTTCTAATTGGGTTTGCCACATTGCCATCTCTCGATCTTGGTGAAGGCTGGCTGACATAAAACTCTGAATCTCAGTCTTGCTACGAGGCTGAACTTGGTGAAGTTCTGAAGGGTGGTTTAGTGGCTCAATTGTTTGTTTTGGGGCAACATATGCAAGGTATGCAAGGTTAGCCTCAGCATTGTGAAGCCATGCATTGACCCAGGATTAATACACCTCTATTCGGTCTTGGGGAGGTCCTCTTTTTGACAGCGACTTTGACACAATGAAAATGTTGCAAGCAAGAACCATGGGGTTATAAGTGAGTCATTTGCATGGAGAGAGATGGAGAGAGAGAGAGATGGAGAGAGGGAGAGTCATTTGCAAAAGACACACAATCCAACATGCCATGTTGGTTTTCGCCTATACGAAGTGATTGGTTGTTTTGGATTTGAAGTTTAAAGTCTCCCGGGGATTATTCAAAGGGATACAAAGGGTTCATTGACTCGGAAGATCAAATTCCCCTTAAGGTTTGGCCCAAGCTCATGCCATGTCCAGGGTGAGCTACATCTGAGAGGCAGCACTGAAAGCCGATTCGCAAGGAAGCATTGGGCTAGACTTTCACAAGGAAATAGAATTGTATATAAAATCATATATATGTAATGTAAATATATAATTGATTGCAATTGCAAATTTGGACTCATTTGCAGGCAGTGGACGTATCAGCGTTAGGGTATGTTTGGGTGATACACAAGCCCCAACATTTCCCGCACTAATTGTGGGAATTGAATGGATTTTCATGGATTTTCCATCTTTGAAAAACCAAAGCAGAATGGGTTCTGCTCCCGTGATGCCGGACCCGCACGCCCCAGAAAGTTTGACCCGCTTCGGTCAGACATGAGTGCTGACGGGAAGCCTGGCTGTCCGGGTGAACGAGACGCAAGCATGGGCTAGCATGGTATGACATGACTCTAAAGGATGATGCATGGGAGATTTTGAAAGCTAATGGTGCAACAATTTGCTACCGAGAGTTTACCAAGTGGCTCCAGTTCTACACGCAGCTACCAGGAGCCCACATATATATATATATATATGTGTGTGTGTGTGTGAATCAATAATTTTGTGTGGACAAGATTTCCAGGCGTTGTCCTCCTGGAATGATCAGGGATCGAAACTACCTCAAGATGTGTTTTTTCGGCCGCTTGGATTGCGGCGTTGCGGCAATCCACAAGAGGTTGCTGATCCGCCAGGGGTTGAATTTGATTGAGACTTTTAGCTGATATGGCCAGCAACTCTTCCGGAAAAAAACCCTCTACTGGAAGTGCGGAAGCCTCCATTTTTGGCAGAATCTTTCCCAAAGTCCAGACGTGTTCAAAAGAGGTCAGTTTGTTCGCTACTGGTGCCTGGCACATCAGAGAGAACAGCACTGCAGTTCCCAAGGATGACCTGTAGAACCGGAGGATCATGGGTTGATGGGTCGAACGTCCAGCAAGACCTTTGGGGGATAGAACTTGGGACCAGAAACTTGTGGGTGCGTGTATGTGCCTTACTCTGTCTTCTGGGCAACACTTACATCTTATGGTGAAGCATATATGCAGGCACAGACATTTAGCAGAGAAGCAGAAAGAAGCATGCGATGCATGTTGTTCATTTAAAAGTTCTGGAGTTCTTTGAGCTTAAAAGGGTGAACAAAAACAGCAAAATACTGTAAACAACGCTAGCATCGCTATTCAACACCCGGCGATTCGAACTCGCGCGTTTCAACTGAGTTGTGCTTCCTCCCATCCAGTGAGTCGGAGCTGTTGTCTTTGTTCCTTGTGGTCACCGAGCTGTAAGCTCTACAATGAACCTGTCTTTGCCAAGAAAATGCCTCCAAAGTCAAAGTCCTTTGTGAAACACAGAACCCATCCCCATGTCCAATCTGAAGCGGTTTTCGATATCAATTGGCCTCAAACAATGTTCGGCACAGCAAGCAATGAGGGAAGATATTGTTGAAATTTGTTGAAAACTGGGAGGGAATGCGCACACGACACTCGACCCTTCAAAAGGGATGTTTTTTGTGACCGCCCCTGCGAGTCGGCTGCCAAGCAGGCGCCAGTAGATGACCAAACTTTCCATGCGAAAAGAGGATGTGAATTCCAGAATCAACGGGTGGTTTGTGGGAGATCAGCAACTTTCACCAACCTTAGGGGTGGGTGAAGGTCCAATTTGTTCCACATCACCCAACAAAATAGGGGATTTGTCATCTCCAAAAAAGACGGCTGTTTCTGTGATAAGCAAATCCCCAAAAACGGGACATTTACATACATGTGGTGCCTCATCCATTTGTAGGTAGTTTCAATCTCTGACTCTTAGCCTTAGCCTTTAAGAATGGGTTCTGCATGTTCCGCAATCATCCTCAATTGTTCATTGAATAACATCGCAGAGTTAGGGCAGTTGATCTTGGCCGATCATGTCCGATTTTAACCCCCTCCCCCAGAGGTTCTCCCAATGAGCTTTGCCGCGACAGCTGCGTCCAGCCTCAAGCCGGTGTCAACAAACATGGAGAAACGTGTTGAAAATCCCTCAATGTATTTGAAAAACATGCCTTGGTTTCCCAAGTTTCACAAAACCTCCATTCAGTTCGGGAATCTTTCAGCATTGTGCAGAAGGCACGGGCACCAGCTTTATCGAAGTTCGTGCCCTGGTTTGGTGCACCCCAATGACCCCAAATCCTGGGCTTTTAATCGTTGCTGGGACAATTTGAAATTTTGGGGGCTCAAGTAGAATGTGGGGCCCTCAGTTCAGAGGATTCTATTGAGGTTTATTTCACTACTATAAGTCGTGGATGTTTGGTGGTGATTGAAAGAAACGGTTTACAGTTTCACTTTGGCTGGAAAACATGAATCAGCTAACACAACATAAGTTGGAGATACTTGGGGTTTCAAATCCCATCAAGTCCAACTGAATCCTGATTTCTTGGTATGGAACATTGAGCACTACTCGACTTTAGCACTTCAAGTTCCGCAGACGCTTCCGCGCGACCGAAACGCGCCATGGCTGTGAAGCGAAGGGGAAAAGCTCATGAGGCCTTGATGGCCTTGAAAAGTTCCAAATACTTGTGGATTTCATCCATGAAATCATGGGGAAAAAGAAGGCAAGCGTATTCAGCTGCATTTGGTTGTTGATTTCGATGTTGTTCATGTTCCATTGGATTGAATACGGGTCGAACCGCTGGAGCCAGGTGTCATGATGATCTCCCATGCCCAGTGAACAGCACAATGACATCACATGAAAAAACACAATGGATCGAGGCTTCAACGTACTACGTGACCCTCTCCTACTTGGTTATAGCAACGACAAAAAGTCCTCTGGGAGATTAGCACTGTGGATAGTTGAGGCAAAATTTCCTAGAATATTGGTTAAAATGTGGTGAAGCCATGTGTATGCTCAAGTCTGCATATATTCTTTATATTTGCTTATTTCATCTTATTTCCTTATATCATTTTATACCCATAATACGTGTATGAGATATGTAATTGTGCACATATTCAGAGATATTCGCATCTCTGTGCGTATGGAACCAAAACAATTATTTGCTCAATTCGATACACAAATATTCAATTTATATATACATATATATATATATTATATTATGTATGTATGTATTTATATATGTATGTCTATGTGTGCAAAATCGATTTGGACCATTTCGCCCATCGAAGTCGCTTGCCAGGAACCTCCCACCGTTTCCTCCGCGGCGCGTGCAGAGGAACCACGGAGGCATTGGGGGGCATAACCTTGCGGTGAGTTTTTCTTAGTCATTAAGTGAAACTGTTGGTTTCATCCCCAGCCTTGGATGGGTAGTGGAAAACCCTTCAGTTTTTTGCAATGAATTTGGAACATAACAACAAGCAGCAAAAGATTAGTTTGGGTGGACTGCCAAAGATTGACTATGGCTTGAGACATGTTACCAACTGGTGGTTGGGAGGGAGCGGTTCGGAGCCAAGGGTATCCACATTCCCTATTAAATGTATTAAATGGGGAGCTACTGCACTACAAGATCTACAAGCTCCCAAACCACATGATAGTTTACCAAACATGTTTGGTTTACCACTGACACTGTCTACAACTGTTGGTTTACATCTGTTGGTTTAGGACAGACATGTGACATGTTTCTGTGGGTCTATGTTCCCGTCTCGTCTACTCGTTTGATATATCCGCCACAGATATTCATGAATCCAATCGTTTATTCTTAAACAAAAATGCATATATGTGCGCTAATTTGCCAAGAAATCTCACTTGGAACCCTAGACATTACAATTTCATACAATTTCCGAGTGCAGACAACTTTCCTCCAGGTCCCTATTGATTTTGGATGTTTTCAGAATTTAATATATATAGGGAATAACCGTATGATGGCATATGCAAAATCTATGCGATATGCCATCATAGTGGCAGAAAAAATGTCAATGTATAAATTTCAGGGTGCGNATCTATGCGATATGCCATCATAGTGGCAGAAAAAATGTCAATGTATAAATTTCAGGGTGCGCCAATTTGACCAACAGAATGATGGCACACTGGGGGGGTTCCCGGTCACAGAAACATGGCACACTTTCTTTTTACTAGGTTTTGATCATCAAAGATGTATATACATGGGGAGACTGGATGTCAATCATGTGGTAAAGCT
>BGPT01001884.1:136585-170230 GCA_003297045.1 Symbiodinium sp. clade C Y103
TTGTGTCTTTTGTTGTCTTGTTTGATGACTTTTTGCAAGGAATTATGGACCTCAGGTATATGTTTTTATGACCTTCCGCATATCGATTTACATTTTTTTAGGATTCAAAGATTTTCCCAAAATTTGCAAGAGATTGTGTACCTCAACTGCCTCTATATTANGTTTTTATGACCTTCCGCATATCGATTTACATTTTTTTAGGATTCAAAGATTTTCCCAAAATTTGCAAGAGATTGTGTACCTCAACTGCCTCTATATTAAATGTTGAAATGATAAAAAATGTAAAATATATGAAGGTTTCCTTGCATATAGGGGTCCTACAAACTTTCATTTTACATTTTTGGTTCTATGCAATTCTGCAGCTATTTGAAGACCTTTATGCCATCATTTTACATTTTTATCACACATTTTGGGCATTTTTTTGTCCATTTTTTTAAAAATGTAATCGTACATTTAAAGGTCCCCTCCAAAAAAAACCAGGGGACGTTTAAATGCCGGCTTTACATATATACGTGGATTTTTTTTAAATTGAAATCTTACATTTACAACGTCCCCCCCCAAAATGACATTATTATTGCAAAATACATTTAGACAACGTCCCCCCCTGCTAAACAGGTGGTGATCATATAATCGTATAATATCGTATATAAACAATCATAAATCCATATAACCCCATATGTAAACCATCATAAATGGGACTGTAGAGATCTTCGAAGTAGACACAGCTTGCGCGATTCTTTGACGAAACGCGCGCCCTCTGCCTTAGGTCATCTTGGCCGGCTATACCAAGGACTCAAAATCCCGGTCGGTTGATGAGTTCGGGGATGGAAACTACCCAACATATTGGGGACACAATCCATGAGGAGAATTCCCGTTCTCAACCAGGATCAAAAGGGGCGACACAGAGCTGTGATTGGCTCGAAAGGCCTCCAAGTGGCCACAGCTGGGTGGTCACCAGGGGCCAGCGAAATTTTCGGGCTGAACATTCGAAAGAGGGCGTATCTCCAAATCTCTTGACCTCATCATTGAGGAATTTCACGTTTTGCTGGGACCTGGTGACAACCTGATTTAGGAAGATGACATCGAAAATGGAAAGTGAAAAAGATCAAAGTACCAGGAGGTATATGTTGGGTTGTGGTTTGAAAGAGGTTTTGATGACAAAGGGTTTCATTGCTACCGTGCATGAGGTTAGTGATGACGGAGCTTCTCTTCGGTTGCCCAATGGTGAATTTAGGATTTTGCAGTTTGATTTGAATCATGTTCCAACAACAAAAGCCACATCCAAACTGCAGCGATGGAGAAAACTGCTGAACCGATGCCAGAGGAGTTCGGCCACCATTCGGTTTTTGGGCACCAAATGGGTGTCAGGAAATCGATGGACAGCAGATGAATCAACGATTTTGCTGGAACAAGCCGTTTACCTCCAAGAATGCGACTTGAAGCTGTGGGAATGGTTTTCAGGTGCCTTTGGAGGATGGAGCAGAGCTGCTGAGTTCCTTCATGACAAGGGTTTCCCAATCTCAGTTGTAGGGGCTTCCGACATAGACCACCAAGTGACAGAGATTTGGAACTCGAACAGAATGCTCACTAACAAGACAAGTTCAGTGGTAGCACAAGTCATGGATGTCAAAGAAATCGAAAATTGGGAATCAGTAGTTGAAGCTGGATCGAATTGTGTCTCCATCTCGTCGAGCTGCAAGTCCTTTTCACTGGCGGGTTTGCAAAAAGGATGGCAATCCGAGGATGGCCAAACTTTGGCCATTGCGTTGTTTTTCGCTGCGAGACATGGTTTTCGATGCATAGTCCTGGAAAATGTATCCAACCTGCGACATGACCCAAAGTTGTACCAACAACTCAAAGACATCCTTTCATTTTGTGGTCTCGAGATTGCATATGAGGGAGTGATTTCCATGAGATGTGTTCATCCAGCCGAAAGAACCAGGCTGATCATGGTCATCGCACAAAAAGATGACCCAGCAATGCAGCATGGATTTGAATGCAAGTTCGTTGACCATGTCCAACAGAAAACGGGGAACTCTCTTTGGGAATCCAAACGTTGGATGACGTTACCAGAAGAGCTCATTGATGACCTTTTGTTGGATGAGCAAACCTTGGATCAATATGCAAAGCATACATCCATGCCTCAAGCCATGCGCCAAAAGATGCAAGTTTGGAACCGTGTGTCGGCACTGTATGCGAGAACCATCACATCGAAGATGGCCATGCCAGCAGGAACTATGATGGCGGGATACAATCATCAACACATCATTGCTGAGTCAACAGGATCCAAACAAATTTTGGGAAGTCTTCGTCATGTCAAGGATTTGACTTTCAGGTTTGTTCATCCCATTGAAGTCGTTGTTGCTTTGGGTACTGTTTTTGGGGTGGTACTTCCAAGAAACATCAGACTCAGCATGAGTGGTGTAGGAAATTGCATATCCGAAATGCATGCACTGATTGGACTCGCGGCAGGCTTCAAAGTGTGGAAAGGTTTGTTTCCTCAAGTTTTTGATTTTGAGGTTCACGATCTTGTGAGGGTTCATCGTGATGAGTGTTTGGGTGTTGGTTCTTTTGAGGTGGTGTATACTGAAGAAAAGGTCTGTGTGACTCCAATCGGTGAAAATCCCCTCAGTAGTTCCGATCTTTCTCATGAGGCCCAAAGTTGTCAAACCCAAAAGGTTTGCAGCGATGACGCAGAAGTGCCTCCTCACATTCGAGCGTGCCAAGAGCCTTTGACACCAGGCATCCGTGCATCCGAAAAGCATCCGGATAGGAGCACCCGTGCATCCGCAGAGCATTCGGTAGAACACACCCGTGCCCCAGATGAGCATTCGGACAGAAGCATCCAAGCACCCGATGAGCATCCGAAAAACATTCGTGCATCCGTGGAGCATCCGAAACAGAGCATTTGCACATCCGAACAAACACCACCAAGCACCTGTGTAGCTGAGGACACTCATGTCCCATGTCAAATAACCCAAGATGATGAAGTGACAACACAAAAGTATGAGTCGCCTCTTTGGGGTAATGGGGAATTCGATGATGGTGAGGTCAGCCCAATTGAACATGAGAACAAGGGTCAAACACAGACCATGAATAACCTTCACCAACATGCAATCCCAACGCAAGCCTATGCAGATGTCAGCATGAATGATGACATGACGCTCCAATCGGAGAATGCCAAAGTCCATGAAGCAGGAGTGCCATCAACCATCCAGGACAGCCAAGAAGCCCAGGCCTCAGAAGACAGAATGACTGTCATCGATGTTGACAGTGGTGATGAATACCATTGCTGCAGAATCCTCACTGTTGGAGAATCCATGATTGATCCACCGTTTGAATGCAAGTTTCATAAGACAACCCAGGTGTCAGAAATCATTCAAGCCGAAAATCACCTCAATGTGGACTCTCTTGTGGTGGGGGTTTTTGGGGACAATGATGTACCAATCATTGAGAACATGTCCGTCCAAGATTCAAGCATCATCGTCTCACGTGTTCCCAATGTGCCGAGAGAAGCTTTTCCAGGGATGTTTGTGTGTTTTGACGGAGGAGCAATTCACTTGAATCTTCAACCCATCAACCGATTGGATGAGTGGACCATTGAGAGCCAGTCATTGGACTTTATTGACTGGGCTCAGGAAAATGGAGTAGCATTCTATTCAGGCGACATGGTCAGATCCACGAAATTTGTCACCACTGCACATGATTTCGGATGGCCGCAGACAAAGAAGAAAGGTGAAGTGTACTTGGTTCGGGTCCAGGACAATGCAGTGCAAGGAACATGGATCAAGCATACGTATCATGAGACAGTAGGTGACTTGCTTCATGCCGAACAGGTCTTGATAGGCCCAAGTGACAAGGTTGTCCATGCACATGATCGGTTTGCAAATGAGGTTGATCACATGACCAAACTCACAAACATGACAATATTGGTGATCCACATCCTGCCGAATGATCAAAACATTGCAATACAGATCCAGTGGCCAAATGAGCGGAAGACCTTCCAGGTGACTAGAGGAACCAGGTTGTGTGCGATCCTACATTGTCAGATGAACGAGTGCATTGTTGATCAGCATGGATTCGAAGTTTCACGTGACATGCCGGCGTTTGCCAGTGGATTGTTTAAGATTCAACCCATGCACATGCACGAGGAAGATCCACTTACACCAACTCAGCCCTTCTCAGTGGTAGCAGATGAGCCACAGGATCTGCATCCCAGCTCGCCTGATGTCCACCGATTGGTTCAAAGAACGACGCACAACATCCGAGACTCACTGAATTGCATTTGTCACACGCACCCTGAGCCAGACCCATTGTCGGCCACAAAGCGTAGGTTGGACTTGCTATGCCTTATGGGGCCGGCAGTGGGAGACGATGAAATGGCGTATCATGTTTCGGCAATCCAACAATCATCACAAGAACCGGTTGCCCATGTCGTATGGGACAGCTTAGGTGAATGCTGGGAACGTGATCATGCTTCAGCTGGCACAGACCTGTTCAATGACAGCCCGCGAAAAACACTAGTGTGTTGGATTCACGCACATTGGGTCCCAGTTGTCATTGAGAATTGCCATGACAATTTGGTCATTGAATATCTGAACTCAGCAGCCTTGACAGACAGCCAAATCCGAAGTCTTCAGGAAATGTGCAACTGCCGTGCAGCTCAGCCCCATTGGATTTTTCAGGAGAGCGTAAGTGGGTGGTGTGGTTTTGAAGCCTTGGCTTGGATTTGTGCCAAGCTTCAGATAGCACTAGCACCTATGCACAGCTATGAAAAGCAAGACATTCTCCGAGACATGTCAGAAGTTGTTGAGCCAGAAAATTTCCAGTCATACTGCCAAAGAACAGACGATTTCAGTGGCCAGATGTCGATTTGCCTGAATATGAGACTCAGGTTTATCCGAAACATGTTCGTGAGGCCGACAAGCGCAACAATGCATGGCTTTGGGCCAGATGAAGCAAAATCCAACTTAAAGTTGGCCGGAAAACTTGCTGCCATCTTGATCGGACATGGACATGAGGATCAAGAATCTATCAGGGTATCCCATGAACTTGCAGACAAACATGCGGCTCAGGCAAGAAGTATCCCAACCATGAAAGATGCAAGGGCATATGCGACCATCCTGGAGCTGACAGTGCAACATGGTATCCAAATTACCACGCTCACCAAGACACAGGCAGTAGCGAAGTTGCAGAAATTCTTCAGGATGAAGCATGAAAAGAAACAACAAGCAAACAAACCGCCAAGAGAACTTGATCTTGCTCAGGTTGAGTTCATGCCACTGACATGGATGGTTCAAAATGGGGAATATGTCATGCCAAATCAGACATGGACTGTTGGATCCAAAGGACTCTCACTCGCATCAATTGACGAAGTTCAGCCGTACCTTGACCAGGGACGATTGCTGACCACAGACTCCAATTCAGTGCTTCTTTCAAAGCCGGCTGAAGTCCAGGACCCGTTTAAGATTGAAGCCCACGAAGTCCCAGTCAAAGATCAGGTCGGAAACCGTGCTATCATTCGTATTTGGATTCTGCATCTAGGACAAAAACCAGTCGTCAGAGCACCCAAAACCAATGGAGAAGTCCAACTGCATGACATGATCACCCTGGTAGTTTCAGCCGTGCAAGATCAACTTGACCCAGTCACATGGAAATCAATTGTTGACGCACCGGCCAGAAACATCATCCAGCTGTTGATTCCCGGCAAAAAGAACATGGAAATCCACCAGGTATGGTCTCGTCGTTGGACGGCGAAAGGCAAGTTGGTTGATGCCAAAATTGCTGACAGCTTTTCAATGTTGATCAGAGTGCAAAAACAAGCAATCGATGATTGGCTTACCCTTTCTGGAGTAGGAGCCCAACCAGTGTATGTGTCGCCCAAAACCGTGTCCAAAGAAGATCAACCCTCAGAGGAGCAATACAGGGTGATCTGGCTGGGAAAGCAAAAATCTGATGCGTTGGCATGTATTGGAACCATTGCAGATCACAAAGGAATTGTCTTCAAGTGGCCATCAAGTTTTGGGTTGCGAGTTGGCAATAAAAGGTTCCCTACAGCTTGGAAAGAATTGAAGGACAATGAGGACGTTCCGAGCCAGGTCAGATGTGTGTTCAAGTATGTCTGTGATGGAATTCCAGGTGGAATGACTGGAACACAGTTCGAAACTTGGGCATCGGCAGTGCAGTGGCCAGTAAGGGTATTGAAGAGATTTGCAGATGGTCGTTTTTTGGTCGGAAGTGAAAAGGAACTGCCATCCGAGCATTTGGCAATCAACGACAAACCCATTGTTTGCCAGCCTTTTGTCGCAAGGAATCATGGGAGAAGTGACCAAGTTGTTGTAGGAAAGCTTAGGATGTCAATGCAGCAGCCCACAGATGATCCAAGAGGAGAAGACACAGTCTTTCAAAACGATCCATGGAAAGCATCCCATCCTGCGCAACGAAACATGGCCGCATCACAATCATTGCAAAGCCCATGGGTCAACTACAAACAAACCAAACCAAGTGGCCAGGGCTCAAAGACCACTCACGATGAACATACCATGGACATGTTTGCAAAACAATCCACAAGAATTGCGGAGGTTGAGACTGAGCTGCAGAACATCAAAAGCCAACTGACGCTCCAGCAATCGGCAACAGAGCAGAAGTTTGCCCAAGTTGAAGAAACTATCCAGACGGTGAATTCATCCCTGTGCTCATCCTTGCAAAAAGCATTGCAAGACCAGTCAGCATCGTTGGTGAGCACCTTTGAGGCCCTGCTTAGGCAACATCCTAGAGAGCAGCAAAGATCCAGAAGCCCCACTAGAGCCAAATAGTGAGGTGGAAACATCCGGCCGACAGTATGCACCGACGTTTCCGTTTTGAGGCATTGGAGTGTAACCCGGTCCAGATTTCTGCTGGTGAGTGCACACTTTATGCAATTTGGTCATCCTTGTCTTTTGTCGTACAGTGCGATGGTAGCTCTCCTCAGCATTGTCCATTCGTTTATTTGAGGTTTCCTCGAGTCCATTGGTGTATCAGTGTCGTTGTGGCGCAAACCCCAACGTCAAGTGCCATACTGCCAATTAGGCCACAAGAACTTCCCATTGCGCAGGGAAGGACAATCCATGTAAGTGTATCAGTTGCCTTCCCGAGGCACTCAGAGTATTCCATGCCAAAATTCAATCACAATCACCTGCAGAAAAGGGATTATAGAGGACAAGCACTTGTAATGTGTGTCGGAACGAAGATTCTGGATTCCATACATCTACGAGCGTGGGCAAATATCAGGGGATATCATGTACCCACGGGCAGTCCTTTGGAGAAACACCTTCTCTGCAGTAGGAAGAAAGTAGACCTATGCTTGAATCTTGTTTAGCCCATTCCAGGGACAATGCAAAGATTAATGATGGTGCAAAATGGACAAGACGCATTAGCTCCGCAAGCTATGACATTGCCTTGAAAATGGCACCATTCCGGCAGGTCAGTTTTGGACAATTGATGAATTTCAAGACTGCCCGCGCGCGCACCCGAACATGCAAGACCCCAGTGAACTCTCTTTGGCGCATCCAATTCCGCCCCACCATAGGATTTGTCCCTTTCCGGAAAGTTCAGATCTGTGTCAGTGGAGCCATCTTTGACGTCTGGGTTCATCATTCCATCGAAGATGCCAGCCTGTTGTAAGTGTGGGATAAACTCTTCTTGTTTTTACCCATGCATGATGAAATCAGCTGTGATCCACGAGTGATGATTCCGCAAGATGCTTGGATCACGAGTGAATCCGTAGGACACAACCTGCTTTCTGTTATCCACAAGCATGAGATGCACATCGCCCAGCCAGTCAGAGAAGCATTTGAGTGGTTTATTGAAGTAGACCAAGGTAATCTGCGAAACAATTTTGGTCACTTGGCAACCGATGACACCAAGGGTGAAATTGTCATTTGTGGTTTTTCCCTTTCAGATCCATGCCGATTCAAGTATTCCTTTGCCAAGTATTGCCCTGCCTTGAGCAGATGCAAGATTCAAACCGTGAGCATGCAGCACACATGCCAAGTGCGAGTGGTCATCCATGGTCCACCAGATTCAACCGCCATCGTCATGGCCTTTGGGACGAGTCTCTTTTCTGAAGATCTTTTCAATTGCGGCCTGCAGATTCATGTTGAAACCAGAGGACATGACACGCACATCACCCACAAAGAAAATAGCCAAGTTTGCCTCAAAAGCAGATTCCGACTGGTTCCCAATAGCCCATTTTTGAAATAAAATTTGCCCAAGATAAGTGGCCAGCTGACCTTAAAAGGGGTCCAAACCGAAAACCAAAGATGAAATTCCCAATCCTTCCTTTTGACGTGATTCAAAAGTATATCCAAGTATATCGAGTCAATCGGATTTCCAAAGATGTAGAAATGGCAAGTAAAAGATCTCCTCGAAGGTGTGCGCATGTACGCGTGGAGCCTGGATTGCTGATGGCCGTACGAAGATGTAGCCCATAGATGAATGGCACACAGGAAAATTTTTTCCAAGTGGAGAAGCGCTGAATCCTGGTCCAATTCATTAACAGTTGCAAACTTGATCTCCTGAAAGGAAAGAGTAATTGGATCTCATCATACCAAGACTTGGATGGGGTATTTTTTCTATCAGAAACCAATGCCACAACCACAGTCATAGAAGCGGAAAAGAATCATCTAAGAAAATAAATTATGCTTTTTATGCCTCAGCACCCGTGAGACCAAAAACGAAAAAGTTGAATAAGGAGGAACAATTAATGCCAACTTCTGGAGGAGCAGCCTAGCCACCAACTAGCATCCAGATGCTCAAAGTTCCCTATTTCATCATGATCGATCGACAAGCCAGAATCGTAGTATGCTTTGTAAAGCTTCAAGTTGTAGAGATCCTATGTATCTCTGTGTATGCTTTCCCTTTGCATAGCCACGCTGCCGCAAAATCTAGTGATGTCAGAGGATTAAATGACTCCCTTCTCCATCAAGCAATTATTTAGCCGAGGAATGGGGAGGTCCGACAGTGATTGCAGGAGATTAAACCAACCGTTGGACAAATTCTCTGACTGGAACTATCTTAAATCGAAAGGATGGATGTCTGTACGTGAGTTGCATCATAATGCTGGATAGCACCAATGCATCCTACGTTCAAAAATGTAACACACAATGACACGCTTTAATACATCCCATCTTGCACCAGGCATATCAGTGCTCTGAAGTAAGACTAGGAAGTGGTCTCCCAGACCATCGCCCGATAATATGTCAACTCAGAGATGATCGACTTCCCAGATTCACGTAACATGGAAGTCACCACGATCATGACACATAAGCAGCGAGAATTCTAAAAGACAAAAAAGTTCCAGAGAACACGTCTAAATCATTCGAGGACTGGACAAAACAGGTTGAGGAAGCGTGGGAATAGTCCTGGCTGATTCCAACAGCCCATTGAGAGAGTCCCAAAAAGGAAGAGGTTGACACCCATTTATAAATGTAAACCCTAATCCGTACACCGCCCTATGGTAGAGAAACTGATTATAATGATTTCTGCCACTTGACCTCAGTCCAGTATAAACAAGTTATTAGACAAATCCGAAGATAGACACCATCCAATCCCAGCTCAAAAAAGACAAAACCATAGCAACCTGCCAGACCTAAATTGCGATTTGAATGCTGTCGTTAATGCAAAAGGCTTCCCGCCTACCTTTGAAAAGTGGTAGTGACGAAAGGGTGCCAGCTTCCTTCGAGACTTCATTAGCCAGTGTGCACTCATGATGCAAGAATGCACAAAATTCCAAAAGGAGCTCGAAAAAGCAAATGCAGACCAAAAAGCGAAGCGCTATCAAGACCTCTTGATCAAAAGCAAAGAAAACCACCACAAGGGCATTTATAGAATGATCAAAGAAAGACCTCACTCACCCATACAGGCAATTCAGGAAACTGTAGTGCTTCGAGGCGATCCCGTGAGAAACCCCTTTAAGAGACAATCGTTATTTGTGGTGGAAAAACATCCATACTGGGAGTCATTTGCAGAACTCACGACAGCAGGCCAGAAATAGTGGTTGTCGACAAGAAACGTCGATTAGTCAGGTGTGATGCACCAATCAAAAGGGAAAAAAATCAAATAAAATGCGTTTTTTGGGTTTATGAAACCGAAAAGTTACATGAAGCTTTTTTCAGAGATTGGGGAAACTACTGGAATGATGTTCAAGAACCCCATCCAGAGTTCCAGCAATGATCACCAGAATCCCAGGCGAATGGAAAATCTTCCAAAACCAAAAACTTGATATATCCTTGCCTGAATAAAAGAAGCCATAAAACGAACTAATCCGAAAACAACCAAAGGTTCCTGTAATTGGACTATCCAAGACATAAAATAATCCCAGATGAGCACTAGAGAAGTAGTAGCCCACTGGAATCAATTCTAGATGGAAGCCAACCATGGCCAGTAGAGCTCTCCTATGCAAAAGTTGTGCTGCCATCCAAATGTCAAGATGCATGTTGATGTCCCAAACACGACCCATAACCATATTGTCATGATTTGGAGACTGTAGCAAAAGCCTGGGCGAAAAAGATAATTGCACAGATATCTTGATCGCCCCAAAAGCAGTCCAAGGAGCCCTACCCAATCGCAGTGCATAAACCTATGGTTTGGTATCCAGCTGCAAATCGAAAATGCCGTAGCAACAAATCACCCTTTGATGGGTGCAGTGACGGACTGACAAAATTTTTTAACACAGTGCAGCGCACGTAATTCCATCCCTATTTGCTGCTTTTGGCCAACCATAACTATTGCAAAAAACTGGGTTAACATGTTGAACCAGTTGGCAAAAGTGGTGGTCATAAATGGACATTACTCCCAACCCCACAAGAGCCTCACGGGAGTACCAGAAGGCGATCCCATAAGTGTGGTGACGGCCCTATAATTGGATAACCTGGTACTGGTTTGTGACTCAAGGCCAAGAGACACCACCACAACCCTGATCTATGTGGATAATTGGGAGTAATTGCTGTAAATGAAGAAGCTTTAAAAGTTGCAATCCAAAGAAGTGAAACCTTCTGCCAGATTTGGCATTGACCTTGGATAAACAAAAAAGTTGGATCTGGCATTCCGGGAAAAAGGATAAATATTTGTCAGAATAACCAACTTGCCAGCCAAGCAATCAGCCAAAGACTTGGGTGCCACAATCAGATATCGAGGCACCATTGCAACTGAGCTCTATCGAGAAAGATAGCAGCAGGATGACCAGGTTGAAAAAGTAGCAAATGTAAGTTTGCAGGATTCGGAATAGCGTGCATCATTGAGGTTAGTGTCTACCCAAAAATCTTCTATGCCTGTGAGATTCATGCCATTCCGATAGATGATTTCCAAATTATCCGAAGCCGCGTGGCACGAACAATCTACAGATGACGCAAAAATCAAGTCCTGCGGTGGCATAGCATAACCTATCCTCATTAGACCCACTAGTGTTTACCACAAAAATGATGATTAGGTCTATCCGATCATTTGCCAGTACTCACCCAGAGTACCTGCCAGATATTAAATTCCTGTGGGAGCAGCCATAAAAACCACTTACCACTGCTATGGCCCAGTCGCGGTTCTCAAAAGAAATGAAACTAATGCAATTCAGACTGTCAGAAGGATGAAGTTTATTGACTTTCAGGGCAACCGGTGGTCCTGATGAATGACAACTTCCCTCAATAGTCGATGCATGATCAATCAGTGGGACCAGTGCTGCTTAGACCAATTTCAAAGTAGGAAAAATTACGGAGACCTAAGTGGTGTGGATTAAAATCAGCAAGACAGTTGCTCCAAGATAAGCACCCGTTACAAAGAAAGTTGCTGTGATCCATTTGGCGGGGGGAGTTATTACCAATGAAGATAAGCATAAATGGGGTTAATATCTGATCCAGCATGTGACTTCTGTGGCCAGGTTGACACCTAGAACATAGGTATTAAACTGTACGGCTCTTACAAATGAAAAAGTAGATTAGCCCCATAGCATCCTAACCATCCCGCGGCTATTGTGCCCACTACCACCAAAAATTGCGAACGTGTCCATGTGGCACCAAATTACACATAATCGACCCAATCACGCGAAAGAAGGGTAACCAAAGTTGCCAACAAAGAAATGATTTGGGTTTGGACAGATGGTTCGGCAGGCATGCCACAGGTGGCAATGGATGCGGCCTAGCAATCATAGTCGATGACTTCCCCAATCATAATGAAAGACAGAAATGGATAAACCAAAATTAACATCGCATAAACCTTTTCGCGTACATCATATGGCAAAAATACAAGGAATCCAAAATGTTGGCAGAGCCGAAACACTGGCTTGATCCAAGTACTTGCTACATGGCAACATGTGCATTGACCACAGATAGTGACTATGCAGTGAGCATTTATAATAAAGTTTCCAAGGACCCATCTTGGAGGAAATCCATTAACAGGGCCAACTTTGATCTGTGGGTCGAAATGGACATAGCTTAAAAGCTTTTGGTGAAGCACACCGAGAAATCCAGATCGAAGTGATAAAAAGCCATGAAGAATAGCAAGTGACCCATACAAAAAATATCTCCAACTTGGTAATCAAGTAGCTGATTCCACTGCCAAGATAAGCTAAGCCATGATATTCCGATGTTCAAAGAAATTCGCGATTCCATCAATGCAAGAGTTGCATGTCATACAAAGACGTGGGAGCAAATTTATGACTCCCTCTATGTTGCTGCCACAGTGTTTGCGAACCGTGCAACCGCATTGTCCCAAGATGATCAAAATTATAACCCATTTGTGGAAACTCCAGCCCCTCATGCAGAGTTCGTATTGGATCCTAGCCAGTTGGCTAGTACTCATGGTGAAAGCATAATGCACAGAATGCTGTGGGGCGCAACATATTCATCCTATTTGTATGATTTCCTGAAACGCTTGCAGTGGGATGAATCTCCTAATTCACATACCCAATGGGTTGAATTACTCGTAAGTTTTAAACTAATTTCAGCATTACATACACCAGTGCCTGTCCTTCCCAAAGTCAAAGAATGGCAATCACCATCCATACAACCCCAGCTGAGCAGACATGCAACCCTCGGTGCAGAGGTCAAAGCATTTGCCTCTTCAATATTGAAATTGGAATCCATTACAGGTGAAAGACTCATTCCAGGAACCCGTACAAAGAAAATGAGACTTCATCGAAGTTATGCAGTTAACTCCCCCAACACAGGGGTTACTTTCCGTGCCAGTCTTCCAAATGCATCCGAGGTGCGAAAGATCTTAAATGAATACTTTTTAAAGCAACCTTGTAAAAGGAGGGTAAATCCAACACTAAATTTTGCTTTAGATCTTTCGTTGCCCTGTGTCTCCTGGGTAATACATCCAGTAGATGCAATACTCCAGCCAGCAGCCCGTGCATCCAATTGGCGGAAGTGGTATCAGTCCCGATACTACAGAAGCCGAGCTGATCCAGCCAGGTCTGAGTAAGTTGAGGGGCTTCTCAAACCTAAATTAGAAATTCGAGAGTTTAGGCCTTCCTGATGAAAATCCCAGGAGGTATATGCAAGTTAGTCTGTCATTCTTTCATTGCACTGCAGAAAGCGGTGTGACATTCACTTCGGTTGGTGTCACCCCGAGACCGTTCGTTCGAAGGGGCGACACAGTATTTTGAACACTGCTCACCTCAATCTAGGAATCTTGGCCAACTTAGGTCAAAACCAATGTTTTACATGTCTACTTATTGTTTATTGTTGTGAAAACCCCACGGAAAGGAATGTAAGTGGTGAATGTATTTGTGCGGGGTAAACGTCTACCCAGTGAAGACTAATAGAGGAAGGCACAATCGGAGACTTACGTTTACCAGGGCTACGATCACCAGTTACTTTCTCAGTGGGATGATGTTTGAAAAACAATTCTTGGTGATTGACTTTCAGCCATTTTCAGTCAATTTCAGCATTTGTTTCCGTGATGGTTACTGTAATGGTTTTGTTATGTTTTTGCATGGTTTAGCAATCTCTCATGGTGAAAAATGGACCCTTTTGCCTGCCCCTTGGATGTCCCAGATAGTTGGGATTCATGGTTTCTATATAACTGATTACAAGCACATAACCCATATGCGGAATGTCCGAAAATGGGGACCCTACCCTCAAACTGATCATATGTTTGGGGACCAGCGCAGATTCTATATCTGGAATGGGATAGCCGATTTTCAGACAGACCATTTTTTGTCCAACTTTTATACCCTCTAGTGAACTAACATAGCTATTGAAAATGGCAATTTATAGTGGATTTTCCCATTAAAAATGGTGATTTTCCATAGTTATGTTAGTTCACCAGAGGGTATTTCCTATGGTTCTTCCCACTGAACCGATTCCTGGAACCCACCGATTCCTGCTGGAAAGGAGATGGATGACTTCTTCAATTCCAACCCTGGCTTTCAGTTCCTTGTCCAGTCCTCCATACATACATATACATGTATATATATATAATTATATATACATATGTGGATTGACCATATTTACATCATATAATATGTTAGAAAGCTTTAGTGATCCTAACCACTTACAGTCCCCCAGCTTGGTCCCCCAGCTTCGTCTCCCAGTCGCCTCATCCCGAGGTCGCGCGTGCCATTTTCCTTCACCTTTGCCGACTACACCTGCCCTGAACTCACCCAGTGACCTGGCTCGACCCTGGATCGACCTGGGAACCAGACCCAGATGCAGATTTTTTGTAAGATTTGATGGTGAATTTTGCAGTTTTTTTGATCTTTTGCAACGGGGGTTGCTATAGTTTTGAAGCTAACTTTTCTAAAGATGGACCAGAACGTGAAGGTAAAATCCGATGAAAATCCCCAGGTTTGGGCTGAACATTGACCTGTGACCAAATTCAGCCAGCTTGGCAAGTTTTTTCTCGACTTCGCCCCTTGGATTTCAGGAATGGAAGCCCCGAGAATAAGAACATGTGGCAAATATTCGCACTATTCTTCTCACTCCACCTAGTGTACATTCGTATGAACAATTTGCTTCTGTAGCTTTATCTTTATCTCTATTTGTCTATCTACCTGTCTAGTCTAGTCTAATCCAATCCAATCTCATGTTCATTAAATCGGCTTTTTCTATCCTTTAAATCATAGTTGTCATTGGGTTGCTAGTCGGGAAATACCAATTTTGAGGGAATTTACCTCTCTTAATTCCATTGAAATCCGAAGTGTGCTGCTGCGTTGAAGTACCAATTATGAAAGCCCAGAACAGTGAAAAAGAGATTGAAATCAGTTGCTTATTTTCCAATTTGAGTCCTGATTTTGGACAGTCTTTGTTTTTCTATGTGTTTCTCACTTTTTGACGGATAAATCATTTATACCTGTTTTACCATGGATGTGCATCCCACGAATCGTAAGTGGATACTTCAGCCACAAGTGGGGATCTCCTATCAATCAGTGGGTAGTTCACCGTGGTTATTCACCACTCATGTCCTAGGACATCCTATCAGTGGGGATCTCCTATCAATCACTGGCTCATGGATACCATGGATTATGAAGCACGGATCCCCGCTGCAGCCCCAAGCTGCAAGCGCCAGGATCGGTGAGTTGCAGCTGAAGTCGAAAAGCCTGAAGTTGAAGAACGCGCGCGGGGCGGCAAGGGTTTCCCCTCTCTGGGTGGAAAATGAAACTTGGAAATTATGGAGGTTTGAACCAACATTTGATGATAATCTTTATGGGATCTAATGTAGTTTTTCATGGAAATTGCTGGGACACTTTCATGAAACATGGATGTTTTTATGATGGGGAACATCATCGGACTATTTCTGGGGTATTTTCCAGCAAGCCATCGAGCTGCTTACCAGAGGGTGCGGGTGCAATCCGGTTACTTGAGTCATGGGATAAACCATGAAGACCTCAAGCATGGTACAGAGAGGTTTATCAATTATCTAAGTGGAGGTTTCCGAAGATGGAGGTACCCCCAAATCACCTATTTTACTGGGACGTTCCAGGAAATAAACCATCCAGCTATTAGGGATCCATGAAAGCCCCTACTGGTGATTCATCAGTCAGGCACTGAGATGCACAGAAAATGCACTCGTGGATCCAACGAGTGATAGAACTCAGAACCCCTTGTTCTTGATTTGCGGCTTAAGCTACCATTTTTGCAGGCCATTTTCAAGAGCTGGTAATCCAGCTGTTTCACCTATTCTGAAAAGGATTCTGGCCACTGCTCATCCCCAAATCATGATTTTCCCTACGAACATTCATTTCGCGTGGATTTCCCAGGTTGCCATGTTTGATTACTGAAGGGTAGGGTACACCAGCACTCCAAGACAGTCTGTGGGTTCAACCTGCGGTGATTCAAACACTCAAAATGCTGGCTTAATGATGGTGAATGGGAGCTTCATGGGGATATTTCATGGCATATATAACCAACTCTATCCACTCTGAATGTGTCTGAAAATGGGGTACGACCCCACAAAAATGCAATTTCAATTGGGAAAATGAGGATCAACCATGGGAATTGATGGCACCATATTTTCAGACAAACCCACATGGAGATCTAAATGGTACACGCCAGTATTCCAGTTTTGTTGTCTGTGCGAGACACGATTTGTGGTAACCTCAAACAAATACTGGGGCTGGACACCTTGCTCAGGCAAACTCACCTCGAAAACACATGATCAAGTTTTTGTTTGGAACCGCTGTGCTGGTTGATGATCGGTTGATGGTTTCCTGCAGATCTTTTCAAATTTTCGTTCCAACAAATGGAATGACGATCCCGAATGGTTCTAATATATCAGCGGATATCAGCAGTATTACCCTCCGCTAATTTGACACAGCTATGGAACATCATCATTCGTAGCTACATACATCATGAATAAATGGGCCATATTTGCCATAACTATGTTGTTTTCATGGAGGGTGAAGCATGCATCCAGTCGAAAATAGGACCATGAAATGTTTTCTACGATGAATGGGTCATCCACCTATAGACCTATAGTGGAACATCACCCCAGCCACATAAAATTGAGGCCGCCCGTAGCGGAGATACAAGGCGGTGCCCCCAATCCGAAATGCTAAGTTGGTATATATAAGTAGGTTAGCAAGTGTTTCTGGTAGATCTTTCTATAGTCAGATGGGTTTGTGAACTAACTTATAACTTGGGGGCACGCATCTCGTATATGTGATATACTAGTTAATGAGCACGTGTTGTAGGTCTGTTTAGCTCACACGCCGATGTGTTTGTGTTAATTGTAAATGTGCACTTGTACTCGCTTTTAAAAATCAATGCTATACATGTTGCATTATTTTTCTCAATCGGCGCTCCTCTTTTTCTGCGAGATATCTCTCCATACATCAGAAGAGCCCAGCCCTCCGACCAGGGCGAATTTTGGTTGCGCAAAAGTGCACAGCTGCTACTGGGCCAGAAGTTGCCGAGGGCAATGATGATTTGGCATGATTTGGCCATGTGTATGTATACATGTGTGTATGCATAAATACGTACACACATGTATATAATGCATATCTACACTACACATGTATGCGTATATACACATACAATCATATACATATATATATATATATATGCATACACATACATATAAATCGGGAATCATGGTGGCTGCTGGTTCTCAGTGCCTAGATATTTCAGGGAAATCCAGGCCTAACCGCAGGGTTTTGACCATCCAAGGGTTTGGTGTTCTGGGGCCCAGCTCCGCCACGGGTGATGCGATTTTTTCAGACGTATGCATCTAAATAGGCATATAAAGATATATGTATGTGTATCTGTATTCTGGTATATACTATATATGATTATTTATGTACAAATCTGTATCGATTATATGTATCCACACATCGTTTTTTTTTCCAACTGCATGTAGATGGTCAATTCGCTGGGCAGCGCAAAGATGAATTCAAAGCCAAGCCACATTGATGGCATCGAGGGCGTTCAAAGCAATGACTCCAAATCATATCGCCATGTTTTATACAATATCTACAGGGTCTCTTTGGAACATAACAAAATCACCTGAGATCGGCCTGCCGTCGAATCGCCGAAATCGTCGCCCAGGATGACCAAATGCTGCGACGAGGAGGACAAGAGCAAGTGCGCAGCTCGTCTGACAGATTTTGGCTCCAAGACGGTCATTTCCATGGATATATAATGAGGAGATTATGGTTATATACTGGGTACTAAATGAGGATATCATGAGGATACTCTTCCGAGAATCCAACATGGCGGGCCAGTGGGAAATCCCCGAACGAAATTGGACTTCACATCTACAACTGCTTGATCCGCAGGGCGCAGAAAATACCACAAAAAAATCCAGGCAAAGTGGTGGCCCATAGTTAGGTTTGTTCGTGTATTGACCGACCTAACTCTAGGTGTAGTCACTATGAACCGGACAATTCACCTGATTAGACACGCACTTAGCTATCTATGGGGCCCCACCTTCTACACATATATATATATATGTAGATAGTTGAAATTGAGCAATGGAAGCCGAACATGGCAATTTCCAGCAAGAAGACAATCTCCCAAACCGTCTAAAGGCGCAGTTCCAAGGGTTTAAACATGTTTAAAAGCCGGACTCTGGTTCAACTTTACGTCTTGATTTTCCATTTAGACCATCATTTTTCTCCCTGAGATGTGTTGATTTCCCGTTCCTCTCAGACCTGGAAAGCAGTGGAGAGTCAAGATGGTTATTTCCATATCATTTCGAACGGGTTGAAACTGGTTGGTTATTTGAAAGCTAATTATAACTGTTGCTTGTGGTTGGTTTTTGAAAATATCAATTTGGCTACTACCCCCAACAGTTTGAAAACAATGGATGCTGATCATGGTATTCCCGTGGATTTTGGATGACCCGAGGACATGTCCCAGAGCGACCGGCCCCTTGGTGCAGAGCGACTGGAGGGATCGGTTGAGAAAAGATGCCGAAAGGATGGGTGGTATTGTTGGATGAATATGGTATGTAACCTATGTGAATAACAACACAAAAGAGGGAGAACGTGTTTTACCAGTATTGTAAGATTGGATTTTAGTGTTCTCCCTTTTTGGGGCTGTAATGTGACGTTGGAACCTCACCAAAGGGACAAGAATCTCATCTAGAAATGAGAGGAAAAATCAAAGGGCGTGCGATGAAGCAGAGGATAGAATATCTGAGAAAAAAGGGTATGATATAACCACCTAGGGATTCCAGTTCAAACTTACAGACCCCCATTGGCACACTTTCCGTTTACCCCCGCGGATTAGCCTGCATACATGCATATACAGAAGAATCATTACAAACAACAACAAAACAAGAGCATAGCAACACCCCACCAGCATACATACATGCATATACAAAAAAACATCACAAACAAAAGCAAAACACAAGCATAGCAACACCCCACCAGCATACATATAAGCACATACACAAAAATCATCACAAACAAAAACAAAGCATCTGACCACACCCCACACACCAGCGTAGACAACAAACAGACAACAGAGACTACAACATAGAGCACAGCCACACCAGCAAAAACGAAGCAATCGCCCACACAAGATCACGGCGGATCACAACCCCATACCGTACACTAAAGATACAAAACAATTGACCAATATATATAGAGTATATTCCACCAGCCACGTCCCATCTTGCCAGATTTCTACCCTTTGCACATGCTGCACCATCCACATTGGTGGTATGCTTCATGGGCATTCCCCGCCAATGGGTGCCACTTTCCTTTCTTGTTTCTTTGTCTTCATTCAAGACAGGATAACTCCCAACCATTTTGATGTGGTGGTTTCTTAAAGCCGGGGTAACCCCCAAATCATCCCAATATATCCCAATCTAATTTATTTTAGTGGTAAAATCCAGTGGTTAGTGGTACCCCCCAATTAGAACATACCCCCATGTTAAAAGCGATAAGCTTTCTGACAGGCAAGTAGAACCAAAAGCGGGATTCGGTAATTCTGGCTCCAGGGTCTTGCAAACCTTGTATTCACTATATACGGAATTTATCCTCCGCATTGCTGGGGTAGCTGCACGACTTTTTCCGTGCTAGTGAGCTACCTCCTGGGGAAGTTTCTTTCCATGAGATTCTTCTCTTCGGTGTACGGGGACCCCGATCTGCGGGGCACGAAGGGCTCTGAGTATGGTACTAAGAGATCTGCTGGTTTTCTTAGGTTGTTTCGAATGGGGTGTTTTNTCGGTGTACGGGGACCCCGATCTGCGGGGCACGAAGGGCTCTGAGTATGGTACTAAGAGATCTGCTGGTTTTCTTAGGTTGTTTCGAATGGGGTGTTTTTCACGGCAATCCAGATGCATTCTGAAGTGCAGGAAAGTTGGAAACAGAAGGGTTCGACATCGCCGGCGACGTATTTGTCGTCGCTCATGGTGGATTAGAGCTCTTACATTGTTGTGGAGAGTTGTTTCTTGTTTCTTTACTTGTTGGTCATTGCTGTCTTTCTCGAAGGGTTTTGTTCCTCCAGATCCCTCACCTGGGTTGAACACCATACTCCGGGGAGGTGGTGGAGGGGCGGCGGCCACTCGAAGAAGGAGAAAGGCAAAAACAGCTCAGTTTGAGGTCATGCAGAAGTTGTGTAGTTTACTTGGTCCTTTGCTTGATGATTCTAACAAGAGAGATAAACCCAAGAAAACTAGAAAAAATAGGATTGCGAAATCAGCTGACACTACGAGTTCTCCTAAGCCGGGGAACACTCTTGTGGATGAGCTGGGAAACTTGGTTGAGAAAATCAAGGCAAAACCATCGTCCTTGATTACTGAACTAGAGGGTTTTTTGCAGAAAGCTAAGTCTACTTCAAGTAAGACTCCTGCGAAAACTGATGGCTCTAAGATTGCCAAGCCATCACCAGTTAAGCCCGCTCAAAGCACTGCTAGCCTCAACAAAGCAGTGCAGCTGGCGCGTCACTGCTGGAACGTTGGTGAAATTAGGGAATTTGGTGAAGTCATGAGGGTTTTGCAGCAAGGTGAAGCGCCGCAAGGATCTATCACTTTGGCTCCTAGTTTGGCCAAAGCGTTTGAAGCTAGAGAACTTGCGAAAGCTCACAAGTTGCATGATTCCTTGAAGTTTGCTTGTGTGGTTCATGGGCTTGATCACAGTGCGTTGCCTGATGGTGTTGAGTCCGTGGTTCTTCCTGTTACGATTGGGACAGGTATTGTTGGGCCTGGTATTCGTAGCACTCGTTTTGAGAAAATGGCTTGTGTCTTGCTTGGTGCTGANGTCCGTGGTTCTTCCTGTTACGATTGGGACAGGTATTGTTGGGCCTGGTATTCGTAGCACTCGTTTTGAGAAAATGGCTTGTGTCTTGCTTGGTGCTGAGCGGCCTTCGCTTCCTACTGGTCTTGTGAAGGAAGTGCAAACCGCTCCACCGAAGGTTGATTTTGCTACGTTGCGGTTTCATGTGCCCAGGGTTTTTGTGACTTCTGAACAATGGTCGTTTTGGACTCGAAACCCTGGAGCTACGTTGTTGCAATGGGTTGGTGACTCTTCCTTGATCCACAACTCCTACGGTTGGGCCTCCACGGCTCAAACCAATAAAAATGGAAACAAGGAAGAATTTTTGGTTGGGTATGCTAAGGTTCAATCCTCCAAGCTTCCACAGATTTTGCTGAAATCTGGTAAAAGCGGAGTCTTTTGCGACCGCCTCGCCAAAGATCGTGATAGTAATATCTGGGTTGCTTGGGAGGATGTTGGAGATTTGGATGCCTCATCATATCTTGCTCATGTGGTGAAACGTTCTCAGACAAAAGCTGCTGAGTTGCATGAACCTGTTGTGCCCCTTGCTTGGCGTGCTGGAGGTGGAAACTGTCTTGGCTTGCGTTTGAAACAGCGTCCTGCTTCTAGTGTTGTCATTTGGAGAGCTAAGTCCGTGCCGTTTGCTTGGACAGAAAGCGATTTGATGTCTGCCCTCAAAGAGGCTGGATGGGAAGAAATTTCAGTGGTAGCTTATCCTACCCGGAAAATCCGTCCATGGCTCCTTCGCTGTAAGGCGCCAAATTCAGTTGATCGAGTTGCGGGCATTAGTTCTGGCAATGTTTTGATTGTTTTGGAGCGCGCAGGGCCTATGGGTCCTACTGCCCGTAATTTCAAGAAACTTGAGGTTCAACCAAGGGTGGCTAGGAGGGCTAGTTCAATCATCCCTGAACAACCTTTTGAGCTTGAAGAGGATGACGAAGAAATGCCTGCTGCCACTGCTCTGGATTCTCAGGCGTCTCAGGCGCCCCAGGTTTTTGAGGATGCGGGCCAAGGTATGGGAACAGAGGTTGCTGAGGGAGGTGTTAAACGTCCTGCTGCGACCCCCCCATCCCAACCAAACCGCAAGAAAGAAAAATCCGGGCCCAGCCCAAAGAAATTGGTTTTTCCTGGCTTCACAAATTTGGACTGTGGGGCCGATGGTTCATGTGGTTTCAATTGTATTGCGGTTGGAGCTGCAATTATGCGAGGCGGTAAATTTAAAGACTTGGAACCGAAGAAAGCAGTCATGGGTGCTACATTGCGCGTTCAAGTGGCCACTCACATTGCCAGGTCTGAGAAAGATTACAAGCCTCTTTGGTCTGCCGATGCTTCAAACACATCTGTTGCAAAAGAAGATGGAGATATCCCCACGACGTGGGAATCTTGGTTGCTTGCTATCCGACGCCATCGGCGTTGGATTTGTGGTTTGACGATTAAGGCTGCGTCCACTAGGCTTGGTATCAAGATCATTGTTGTTTTGAAAGCTCCGGATGGCAGTTGGGGTTCTCCTATGGCGTTTGGAACCTGCCAAAGGAAAGAGCAGCCTGTTATCCTGGGGCTTGATGAGTCAGTCGGCCATTACATTTTGTTGGTTGCCAACACTCCAGAAGATGTCCCGGTTTCATGGACTTCTGCTGGACAGATAGATATGTTTACGAATCAGAACGCCTTGCGGGGCGCTGGTGGCAGTGACAAGGCCTCCTCTGTTAGGTGGCTTCCTTCTGCGACTCCGTCTCGAAGGTCTGTTGCTGCTAGTGAAAGTGATAAAGCTTCCTCCGTGCAATGGTTGCCTCCGGTTACTCCTTCTAGGGGATCTTCTGCTGCGGGGTCTCAGCGTCGTGGGAAAGCTGCTCCGAAAGCCAAAAGTGCTCTGGGTAGCCCTCCAGGCGACAGTTTGTGGCTGCCTGCTGAAACACCTGGCCGCACAATGTCATCTGGAGTTCATTCTGTTGGCTCAAAGCGAAAGAGTGAGGAGATTGCCGAGCTTGATGAAAATCAAGAAGTTGAAGAACCGTTTTGTTGGACTTGTGGTATTTGCAACTTGAAAATCGGAGCCACTTCCAAACAGATCCTCAGTCGAAAACGTGCCGATCATGTGTTCAAAAGACACAAAGGACGTAGTTTGGAAGCTGGTGTGATACGGGAGAGGGTTATGGTTGTGGTTGCTTCTGCTGCCATTCCGCTCAAGGAACGTGTGTGGAGTTGTGCTTATTGTGATGCGGGACTTCCCCATATGAATAGGTACGCTTTGACATTGAGTAGACAGGCCCATATGGCCACTGTGCACAAACGCAAACGTAAGCTCAGTGGCGGTCAGGTGGCCAAAAAGATGTGGAAGAAATGGCGAATCAACCCAGACTTGGTCCCTTCGTTGACTGCTGGTCGGCTTTCGTCTTCCTTGAAAATGAAAGCCAAGTTTCGGGGAAAAATGGATTTGACCAAGAATGGGCATGATCTTGTGCCAGTTGATCTTGATTGGTCAGCCTGGCCGGCTGCCTCGGCGTCAAGCCGTAGACAGATGGTTGGTCTTACTTGTCGAAAATGTTGGGTGATTTTTCGTGGATCATGCCAAAATAAGAACAAGTGTAAAGGTTCTGAGGGTAAGGTTTCTTTCCCCCAAGCTAGTTTGTGGGATCGGTTGCGTGAAAATGTCAATCGCCCGAAATTGCTGCAAGCCTGGGGGGTCACTGAAACTCAAGCAGATGCTCGTTTTGAAGCGTCGGCTGGTTCAACTCGCAAAGTTGATTTTGACCCCAAAGGTCATGATTGGCATGAACTGTGTGTTGATGCGGAGAAGTTTTATCCTGGCAAAGTTCCTTGGAGGAAGACGATCAGGTTGTACACTTGCTCTCGCTGTCGGTTTTTTGCTAAAAACGTGTCTGGTTCTGGTCAGTGTTCTGGCTTGAGCAGGAAGGTTTCCCGTAAGACTGTTGATAAATGGGACTCTTTGAAGGCGTCTCCATCGGTTCGAAAGTCCTTGGCTGATATTTGGGGCATCTCGGTTGCAGATGCCACTACTTGGCATCGGTCTAATTGCCAAGGGTGGAAAAAGGACCTCACGCAGGATGGGGACGTCCATCCAAACCCTGGACCTCAGTTGCGTGTCGTGTCTATTAATGCTGGTGGGCTTGCTGGTACGTGGCGTGCTGTTGAAGAATTTATCTCTGTTGGGAAGGTTGACGTGCTTGGCATCCAGGAAATTGCTGCTTCGGAATCGGAGCTGTTGGCTTTGCGTCGCACTGCTCTTAAAAATGGCTATCGCATGTTTCATGCTGCTGGTAACCCTACTCGCGATGGTTGGGGTGCTGTTCGTCAGCGTGGTGGCGTGGCTTTGTTCGTGCGCCTTCGGTTTAAGATCCGTCCGGCTCTTTCTCTTGCTGGTTTGGATTCTCAATGTGTTGGCGTGTGGCTTGAAGGGTGGTTTGTTGCTACCGCTTATGCTCCTCCGGGTTATAATGATGAGCCCGTTCTTGAACTTGCTTCTGGTTTGTTGGAGTGGTTTTCTACGTCGGTCCCTTGGTCTCAACCTTGGTTGCTGTTTGGTGACTTTAATGAGCTTGTTGGTTCCAGCAAGTTGGAAATTGCGCTTTCTGCTTTTGGCGGGGCTGCCGTGTCTGTTGGCAAGCCCACGCGGTGGGAAGGCGAAAGATGCGTGGATTGGGCTCTCACTAACCGCTCTTATGCGTGTGATCAGCCTGAGCTTCTGTCTGTGGTCTTGAGTGATCATATCCCTGTCTCTTTGGTTCTCAACCGTGTTGGGCATCAAGTTGAGTTGGGGTCTTTGGTTCGCACTGCACAGTTGACTTGCCCCCAGGGTGTTGACCGTGCCTTGTGGGAAAAAGCCATTTTGATCAACTGGAATGATAATGTTGAAATTCAGAACTTCATTGCCCACCTTGAGAATTGTGACGCTATTTCCGTCCAAGAGGAATGGGATAGGTTTCAGCATTTGCTTACTTGTTGTGTTCTTGATGCCTACGCATGGCTTAGCAATGTGGGGTTGCTGCCTCCTGAGGTTCGGTCGGAATGTGCGCGCTTGGCGCGCCAAACTGTTTGGAAAGGTCAGCTTGCTGCGTACAAGCTTTCTTCTTGTGCCCAGGCGGGTGTCCGACATCATGTTGGTGAACTTGCTGCTCGTAAAAAGAGGCGATTGTTGGCTCGTTGCTTTCAATACAAGCGTTTGTATTGCCGCAACTTGAACTCCGGCTTGTCGGTTGTCCAGGCTGAGGAACTTGCTGCCCTTAAAACGCAGTTAGAGAAAGCCTTCGGTGACAATCTGTCCTTGCGTCATATTGCGTAGGCTTGAGGAATCCACCCGCAATGCTAATATCAGCAATTGGCGCCACAAGATGGTGTCCTCTGACGCTGAGTTGTCGCGGTTGCAAGAGTCGCTCTAACCCTGTCGGTGTCTCGCTCATTGATCAGCAAGGGTGCGTGGCTGATGCTGCTCAAGCTGTGCATGAGTATTGGTTGGATTTTTGGAATCAAGCTCGTGCTCGTCAGTCTGGCTTGTCTGATCGCGTTGCTTCTGTGCTTGCTGGTCTTCCTGCTGGTGTTGCTTGTTCTTGGGAACCGCCGGCTGCCCAATGTCTTAGAGCCATCGTCATGGGCCGGATGGCTGGATTTCGCGGGAAGTTGCTTTGTTGCCTTTTGAAGTCTTTAAGGTGTTTGCGCTTCTTGGGAAACGTTGGATGTCGAGCGGTATTGTGCCTGCTCAATTTTGTGAAAGTAGGATGATTTCCTTGGCTAAACCTGGCAAGGTCAATAATTTGAACCAGATTTCAGTCACTCATTTGAGACCCATCACTGTGATGTCGGTCTGGTGGAGAATCTGGGCCAGTGCCTGGGCCAAGGGATGCTTGCGTGCTTGGATGCGCCAACATGTGCCGCGACACTTTGCTGTTGCGCATGCTGTGTCTACTGGGGAGGTTATTGTTGATCTTTTGGACAAGTTGATGTCTGGGGGTTATCTTGCTAGTTTGGATTATTCCAAGGCTTATGACCTGCTTGATCCCAGTGTCACTAAAGCCCTTATGATTCACTTGGGTTGGGATGCCAGTTTTGTGGAGGTCATCACCAAAGTTTGGCTTAATCAGGAACGTTGGGTTTCTTTTGGTGTTCACACCCACGGAGTCCGCACCCCTGTGGCGCCTGCCATGCCTCAAGGGGATCCGTTGGGCCCCTTGGTTATGGCCTTGTGGACTTGGGCTGGTTGGGCATCGGTTGAGAGCGTTTGCAATCACTCCCAGTCGATCCTTACACGTGTTTTTGTTGATGACCGTGCGTTCTCTGGTGCGCGGGTGTGGGATCNTTTTTGGGCCCTGTGGATATGGTGATGGCACTGACTCGTTCGGTGCCTGTTCTCGTGCGCTGCTCGTTTGGGGGTAGTTCACACAAAAGTTTATTATTCTGTAGCAATGGTTTCTGCAGGCGGTTGTCACACAGTACTTCTTCGCAGTGATGGGAGTGTTGTAGCTTGCGGAGCCAACACCTCCGGACAATGCAACATTCCACGGTTGGATCAAGGAGTGTCATACACCCAAGTTTCTGCAGGCGCTGCTCACAGAGTACTTCTTCGCAGTGATGGGAAGTTACATCTCTTTTGAGTTTGACGAGGAGGTGAAAGCGATGATGAATTCATCATCGCTTTCACCTCCTCGTCAAACGAGTGTGGTAGCTTGCCGCGGATTAAACTATCATCGAGAGTGCAGCATTCCACCTCTGGATGAAGGCGTGTCATACACCCAAGTTTCTGCGGGCACTTTTCACACAGTACTTCTTCGCAGTGATGGGAGTGTGGTTAGTGTGCGGAGCCAACAGTGCTGGACAATGCAACATTCCATCTTTGCATGAAGGAGTGTCATACACCCAAGTTTCTGCGGGCACTTCTCACACAGTACTTCTTCGCAGTGATGGGAGTGTGGTAGCTTGTGGACTAAACAGTGCGGGACAATGCAACATTCCACCTTTGGATGAAGGAGTGTCATACACCCAAGTTTCTGCAGGTTTTTTTCACTCAGTACTTCTTCGCAGTGATGGCGGTGTCGTAGCTTGCGGAGCCAACACCTCCGGACAATGCAACATTCCACGGTTGGATCAAGGAGTGTCATACACCCAAGTTTCTGCAGGCGAAGGGCACACAGTACTTCTTCGCAGTGATGGGAGTGTGGTAGAGTGCGGAGCCAACGGTGAAGGACAATGCAACATTCCACCTTTGGATGAAGGAGTGTCATACACCCAAGTTTCTGCAGGCTATAAGCACACGGTACTTCTTCGCAGTGATGGGAGTGTGGTAGCTTGCGGACGAAACAGTCAGGAACAGTGCAACATTCCATCTCTGAAATCTTGGCGTGAGCTTGTGACTTTTGCAAGAGCCAGTCTTCGGTATATTTGCGATTCTACCTTTATTCCCCAACTTTCAATTCCAGATCGTGTTTTGCAAATGAATTTTGTTCGTGAAGGCGATGCAGTGGAGCTGACATGCTTGAACATGGCTGGGTGTGAAGTTCTTCGCTTGAATGCACGCAGATCTGACCTGGTTTCGGAGACTCATCAGCAGGTGGCGAGGGAATTGGCGGCGCCCCTCCGAAGTGTTCGCGTGGTTTTGCCAGGCGGAAGGTTGTTGGCTGACATGCGGCAGGCGAATCCATCTGCCACCCTTGCAGATATGATGTTAGGTGAAGAGTTCAGCTCGTGATGTTGCAAAAGCTTCAGTCAAGCGGTCATGATTCCATTTCATTGAGCTTGTTCTTGAGGCACGCTACACTCTTATCTCTATTGAACATGTACAGGTATGACAGGTCCAGCTAGGACAGGTAGAGCTCCAGTTCCTGGTGCTGTTGATGTTGGACATCTCAGAACACGTTGCCGAGCGGGGAATCCAAAAAAAAACATTGATCAATATACTGAACATGAAGAATCGAAACCTTTCAGATTCATGAAGATTCAGTTCTTTTTAACAAAAGGCAGCTTTTTCACACAGATTGACCCACTAAGAAGAAGTCATTTCTTGGATTCACCTGTCAGCCATGCAGGTTGCGTGCAATGACTGCAGCTCCTCGGTTCAACGGAGAGTTTGGGAAGAATGGAGACCCTGCGGATTGCTCAAAGGTGGTACTGGAAAAGTGTTGAATGGACTAGTTATGACTACTTATATATATATATATAAATGTTTGTTTCCCCAGTGAAACCTCTATTTATAGAGGATTCTCATGGATTTTTATTGATTTCCCATTGCCACGTTTGATTACCAGAGGATATACCCTTTGATACCCTTTGTGTTTTTTTTCTCTATAACACAGCCATGGAAAATTGCAATGTTGGGTAATCGTTCCCCGATCAGAGGAGTTTTCATATCTCTATGTGAAAATCGTAGGACCATTTCACGATTCCCGGAACTGGATGATGGGACAATTTACCGGAAACTCTATAGTTTGGGGGATGAAAACCAGTTTCCGGTTGAAACTAATCCATTGAATGATGGTCAGGGCGGTATTGGTGGAGTACATCCTACTAGTATCTCATCATATCCTAATTTGGTTGGTTTTATCACCATTATCGTATCCGATCCAAATTTTCCATAGATATAGATTACCATATGAATCATTGTGTCATAGTATATCATATCCTAAGATTACATCACCATTCCAGTGCATCCTATGTCCTATGCCAACCAGACCCCACTCCATTTGCTCCGTCAGGTGAGGAATTGCGGTTCTGCACCTTGGATTCAGCGGAGGGGGGTGCATGCGGTGCATCTTAAAGCTTTTTTGGTAGGTTCAACTGCTTCAATTGCTATCTTTTTTGAATGTCATAGCCAAGCAAAAAACAAGCATAGAAAAGAGAACCCCCCAGTACAATTGTGATACATTACTGCTTCATCGTTTTTTGGGTTTGCTTCAGCCTGGCGAGACATGCTAAGACATCCCATCGTTCCTGAGTCGCGAAACATCGCCGAGGCACCTTGACATCGCTGAAACGCCTCAAAGAAGATCCGGAGGACTGCTGGAACTGCTAAGGGGATGGGACAAGCCATTGAGGACAAGTGGGGAGCCTTTCCAAGGCACAGGATTGGACCAAGAAAAAACGGAGAGCAAGAAAAAGGAAGGCTTCAACAGGAAGGTCAATCAGCAAGAAAGTTGGGATTGGAGCAACAGATATGGATTCTGCAACCAACACAGCTGTGGATTCCACAAAAATGATGAGTTTCAGTTGATATGTTTTCCAACCAAGATTGCGGATGTCTCCCAGAGAAACTGCTGGGAACTGACCCATGTGCAAAGGCCACTGTCTTTGCCGCGCAAGTGCTGCAACTTGGACTGGATCCGGGTGGTTTTAGGGCTGGAAAATATTGGTTTGAACATGGTTTGAACATGGTTTGAACCAAGGAGACATGGAGGAGTTACATGGCCAACCAGAAAATGCCAGAAATGGTAAATTGATGTAAATGATTGGCCATTCCAACATACGCCAACTAGTTCTGGACTCTTCGCTGCGATTTCAACTTCTGCTCCTTGGAGGTGCTTAACTGGGTAACTGGGGGACAGCTACAGAGATGATTGTCAAAACAGGCTTAATGAAAGAAGATACACATATGGAGGTTTCCTAAAATGGGGGTACCCAACAATGGATGGATTATAAGGGAAAATCCTATTAAAATGGATGATTTGGGGGTACCCCTATTTTAGGAAACCTCCACATATTACACCAAGATGTAAAAGATCATTGGTTTCACGTCCCCGAGCAAACCGTTCCAATGATGGAACATAGGCGCGTCGCTTTAGACGCCACACCTCTTTCAGGCAGCTGCTGGTGCGGGCCATCCAGAAGCAACAGCCGCTTGGACGAGACCCAGCTGGACGGCTGTGCGAAGATTTTGATCCGTGAAAGATGTAGATGTAAAAGTGGGTGTTCATAAGCGTATACTACAACGTACCTATAGTGGTTATATCCCAATTCGATAGCTATGGTCTGGTTATATCATGTTTAGTCCCAAATAGTAGTGGTTATATAATGTTATATCCCAAATTATAAAAGTAAACTATACCATACTGTGGTTATATCCCAAGTTACAGGGGGTAAACTGACAAGGGATGAATCTCTGTAAGGTCCTGGGTGGAAGATGACCTGCATTCAGTGGTACCTTGGCATGCGGAAAGCTGTGGGGAAAGATGGTGGGCAACTGGCAAATCGATCAGAAAAGGGTTGGGAAATCATGGGAAATCTCCTGAAATATACCCAGTTGTAGGTCTCTTTTTGGAGGTTAGTTGAGGTAAGTTTTACGGTTGGCACATCAGTTTACCTCGTCAATCCCGCCTGCTACGGCATATTAGGGTCATCAAGCTTATTGTTGGGCCTGCCAAATGTATGACTCTGAACCCCCAAACCATAAATTTTCACCGAAATGGCAGATCCTTTAGGTTTGTGAGATATGCCTGTGCACTGATGCTCTGTTGGTATCTCGACCATTTCCAATGCTTGTGGCCTGTCATTTGTCCCTTCATGTCCCGTCGATGAGGGCATGATGATCGCATCAATAGTCCGGCGGATTGGTATGTTTTATACTGTTTGATAGATGTTATTGAGCATATATAGTGGTGTTTCTAATTTGGGCAGGGAGTAAACATGAGTAAACCGCAGGGATACCCTTTGGTAATCAAACATGGCAATGAAAAAAAAACAGTTCGACAATTCTCCCATTCAGACCCAAGGTCACTCCCATTTGCGAACTCTGCAGCAGTCACCGAGTTCCTCTGGTCACTGGGTGAACGACGAAGCGTTTGGGGTTTATGGTGAGCCGTTTGGGGCTCACCATTTGTCATTTGTCATGGTATTGTATGTATCTATATATTTATATTTCTAGAGGTGGATTATCCTAGACATCCTAGAGTACTCGTAGGAGTAATTAGAGAGAATATGGACGTTTCCAAAAATCCTCCCAGATATGGCAATATGTGAATTTTTGGATGTTCTATCTATATACACTTTAGGATGATTATATGTAATTGTTGGATCCCATCATCGGACTAGCTGCAAAACTGGGGAATGATGTTGAACTGTTATCATGCAAAGGATGTCGAATCCAAGATGCACAAAAATTAATAGGTGACAATAAAGCCTCAAACCATCTCACACCATCCTTTTCGTTCTTGGATATTCATTCTTGTGCTAGATCATCTAGTCTAGACTAGATGTGTCTATTTTTGTTGAGATCCTTGATCCTTCCTTTAAAGGAAGCTGTTGGGCACTTGGAATCAAAAGCTTAATTCAGAGTCCAAACGGAATCTAACATAATCTAACCACAGCTATGCTCAACCTGGATTTAAGCTGACGTTTTTCGGAATCTTGATTCCACCTGGGGAATCGATGTCCTTTTTTTGGTCCTGTCCCAGGTCGGATTAGGATGACTGGGGGGTCCATGGGCTCATGGGTCCATGGCCAGATGCGGGGGTTGCCAAGGTGCGCTTGGGATGCTTTCAAGTGCTGATTGCGCTCATCCAGCAGGTCGGGCTTGTGGTTCGCCGTTTCAAACACTATAGATATACCGCTGGCCAATTGGCAGGTTTATTAAACGTTCTCTGATTGGCGGGGGTCGTGTTTCATCCAGTCGGTGGGTTCATGGTTTCATTCTAATATTGGTTGAACATCTACAGTTAACCCCCCTTCTGATTGATGGGAAGACCCTGTGGTGTCCTGCAACGTCTTCTTTTGAGCCAAGCAATTGGGCAATGGGAAGTTTGTTCGTAGCAGAACGTCTCGGGCTGATCATGGTAGATGGTAGTGGCAACTGATGGTGGTGAGGATGATGAGGATGACGTAGGATGACCATATATGACCATAATGATGGTGGCAACGTCCATTTTATTTTTCATATTTTTTCATGCTTTGAAAACACGTGTTTTTTTTTCTTTTTGCTCCACCAAGTAGTCAAACTCATCACTGCTTGGATGTTCCACGCTTATTCCATCCATTTCCTTTTGGACACTGGCCGGGTGAGTTTGCCATACCAGGCTTTTGGGCATTTGGCGCCCTTCAAGAAGCAAATTCAGGCGGGCGCAACTGAACTTTCAGATCAAGCAGCACACTGTTTCTGTGTTGGACATGATAACTAAGAAACCATACATTTTGTAGATTCCAACTCTAAATATAGAACAAAACTATAAATCCCATCAAACCATAAAGTTCATTTGATTTATTTTTCAAATTGTCCTTTCCCATGTAGATGTTCACCCATCAAATAACACACGTTTGATCGTGTTCGGATTCATCTTCGATATCATCGGATCATGTCTCTGGTAGATCCTCCATGGTGTGTTTACCTTTGGTCAAACATGGCCATGGAAATTCCATTGAAATTCCCTTATGGGCGGGATATTTTCTAGGGGAAATCCACGATGGTGGATTTTCCATTGCCACGTTTGAGTACCAGAAGGTAACTCCCCTCGTTGGACTGGCTTGAATCCTCATTCACCGCAAGCGACCCATCGATACCTCACAGAAATTCACACCTGGGGATGAGTCAAAATTTAAGCCCTATGGGACCACAGCTTTTAGTATCGGTTTACTATTAACCATCTAATTATTGGGGTACCCAATTTTTACCCATCCCCACATTGATCCATCTCAAGATATTGGTCGAATATTTACTGTATCGATCCAGCTTCTGTCCGCATCATGTTGCCGTCAGAAAATGTCCCATAAAAACCCTGCTTGGTGTCTCATCCTACTTAGTAAATGGCTGGTAACTCCAGTTCTCTGCGGGATAACCATCCCTTATCCTGCTTTTTCCTGCTTTTCGGGGGGTTAGAGAGTTTGCACTCGCCGCCCTGGGTGACCACATCACCCTTGCCCTCTTCTGGGGTGGTCAATTCCGCCACATGCATGGGTTTCCAAAATGGTTGNAGAGTTTGCACTCGCCGCCCTGGGTGACCACATCACCCTTGCCCTCTTCTGGGGTGGTCAATTCCGCCACATGCATGGGTTTCCAAAATGGTTGGAGGAGGCAACAAACAATAACTATTCAGGCAATTGCTATCAATCCTCTCTTGTATCGTCGGCAACCGTGGGCCCTCAAGTTTTATTGCTGGTACATACCGATGATNCCACATCACCCTTGCCCTCTTCTGGGGTGGTCAATTCCGCCACATGCATGGGTTTCCAAAATGGTTGGAGGAAGCAACAAACAATAACTATTCAGGCAAATGCTATCAATCCTCTCTTGTAGCGTTGGCAACCGTGGGCCCTCAAGTTTTATTGCTGGTACATATCGATGATGTCGAAGCTCTGCCGGCAAAGGAATCACAACAAATTCATCAGGTGGCAAATGAAAAACATTCGCCTGCATCATTTCAAAGCATTTCGTGTCGCGCAAGTGCTTCTGCAGCCTTGCGGTGGAGTGATGGTAGGTCAAGCACCATAAACATTGAACACCATATGCAAAATTTCGTGTCTTG